>LVTN01000601.1:49705-123536 GCA_001649415.1 Musa itinerans | reverse complement strand
CAATTTTCAAGGTTCTTAGCGTGAACACTTTGTTCGTGAAAAGGGAGAAGTGCTACTTTGCTCAAATAGAGATCTTATTCTTGGGGCATTGAATCGGTGATGGCTCCATTTGGATGGACAAATCAAAGGTGCAAGCTGTTGCGGAATGACGAACTCCAAAGAAGGTGCCAGAGCTAAGATCCTTCCTTGGTTTCGCCAACTACTATCGATGCTTCATAGCGGGGTATTCAAAGCGTGCAACTCCACTGACGGAGTTGCTGAAGAAGGAGCATCCTTGGAGGTGGTCTGATAAATGTGAAGCTGTGTTCCAAGATCTGAAGGTTATTGTGTTGGAAGAATCGGTGCTCAAATTGCCGGACTATGGGGAGCCCTTCGAAATCTATACAGATGCATCAGACTTCACTATTGGGGGAGTACTCATGCAAGAGGGTCATTCGGTGGCCTACGAGAGCCGCAAGCTCAATGAGACCGAGCGGCGGTATCCGGTGCACGAGGAGATGACAACGGTGGTCCACTGTCTACGAGTTTGGCGACACTACATTCTTGAATCGCGATTTGTGCTGAGGACAGACAACATCGCTTTGAGCCATTTCCAAACTCAAAAGAAACTCTCTCGAAAGCAAGTACGATGGCAGGACTTCCTTGTTGAGTTTGATATGGTAATGGAGTACAAGCCCGGAAAGGCAAATGTCGTGGCCGATGCATTGAGTCGGAAAGTGGAGCATGTGAATGCCGTACAATTGGAGGGCAGAGGCCAAGCAAGTTAGTTGCACTCCAACTTCCTTTTCAGGATTAGGGATGGACTGTATAATGATCCCCAAGCAGTAACCCTGATACAGCTCATCAAAGAAGGCAAGACACAACGATTTTGGGTCCAGGAGGGACTCATTTACACAAAAGGGAATAGGGTTTATGTCCCTCGAGTGGGCAATTTGAGGCATGAGCTCTTAAGAAAGTGTCACGATTCCTTTTGGGCTGGACATCCGGGCATTCATAGAACCTTGACTCTCGTGGAGAGGGTCTTCTACTGGCCGAAGATGGGGACTGATGTGGAGGAATATGTTCGAATGTGCCTCACTTGCCAACAAGATAAGGTGGAGTAGCGAAAGCCGGTGGAACTTTTGGAGCCGTTGGTCGTACTAGAAAGGCTGTGGGAGAGCATTTCCTTGGATTTCATATCAAGCTTGCCTGTAGTAGGGGGACTCGGATCGATACTCGTGGTGGTTGATCGATTTTCAAAGTATGCAACTTTCATTGCTGCACCCCTACACTGTTCTGCAGAGGAGGCGGCCAAGCTGATGATGAAAAATGTGGTGAAGTATTGGGTGGTCCCGCATAATATCATTAGTGATCGAGACGCTCGGTTCCTGGGACAATTCTGGACCGAGCTATTCAAATTGTTGAGGTCTAAGTTATACTTCTCGTAATGGAGTACAAGCCCGGAAAGGCAAATGTCGTGGCCGATGCATTGAGTCGGAAAGTGGAGCATGTGAATGCCGTACAATTGGAGGGCAGAGGCCAAGCAAGTTAGTTGCACTCCAACTTCCTTTTCAGGATTAGGGATGGACTGTATAATGATCCCCAAGCAGTAACCCTGATACAGCTCATCAAAGAAGGCAAGACACAACGATTTTGGGTCCAGGAGGGACTCATTTACACAAAAGGGAATAGGGTTTATGTCCCTCGAGTGGGCAATTTGAGGCATGAGCTCTTAAGAAAGTGTCACGATTCCTTTTGGGCTGGACATCCGGGCATTCATAGAACCTTGACTCTCGTGGAGAGGGTCTTCTACTGGCCGAAGATGGGGACTGATGTGGAGGAATATGTTCGAATGTGCCTCACTTGCCAACAAGATAAGGTGGAGTAGCGAAAGCCGGTGGAACTTTTGGAGCCGTTGGTCGTACTAGAAAGGCTGTGGGAGAGCATTTCCTTGGATTTCATATCAAGCTTGCCTGTAGTAGGGGGACTCGGATCGATACTCGTGGTGGTTGATCGATTTTCAAAGTATGCAACTTTCATTGCTGCACCCCTACACTGTTCTGCAGAGGAGGCGGCCAAGCTGATGATGAAAAATGTGGTGAAGTATTGGGTGGTCCCGCATAATATCATTAGTGATCGAGACGCTCGGTTCCTGGGACAATTCTGGACCGAGCTATTCAAATTGTTGAGGTCTAAGTTATACTTCTCCACAAGCCTCCACCCCCCAGACAGATGGCCAAACCAAAAGAATAAACTCGCTCCTGGAGCAATATCTTCGGCACTACGTGAGTGCCAACCAACGAGATTGGGTGAACCTGTTGGATATAGCCCAATTCTCCTACAATTTGCAGCGGAGCTCTGCATCCAACAAGAGCCCATTCGAGATCATTACAGGTCGACAACCATCGACTCCTCACACCTTGGCTATCGAATATACTAGGAGTAGTCCATTAGCATATCACTTTGCAAAAGAATTGCACCGAAATGCAGATATTGCGCGGGCTTACTTGGAGAAGGCGGCCAAAAAGATGAAGAAGTGGGTCGACTTAGAAAGACGACTGCAGGAGTTCAAAGTCGGCGATTTGGTGTTAACGAAGCTCCAACCAGTATCACTCAAATTCTTTAGAAACAAAGTACACAAAGGATTGATGCGCAAGTATGAAGGGCCCTTCCCAATTATCAGTAGGGTGGGCAACGTCTCTTACAAGTTGCAGCTGCCGACGTGGCTCAAAATTCCAAATGTTTTTCACGCCAACAACTTGAAAGCCTACCACTCAGATCCGCAAGATGCTTCCCGAAGTGTTCCAACTCGGCTACCCCCCACCACAGCCTCCTATGAAAAGCGAGTTGAAACCATTTTGGTGGATCGCAAGATAAAGCTACCAAATAGAGCTGAACAGACCAAGTGTTTGGTGAAGTGGCGAAAGCTTCCCCGAACTGAAGCCAGTTGGGAACCCGAAGACGCCCTACGACATGAAGAAGCAATCATCAACAACTACCAATAAGCGTCGACGAGAGCGTCGACAGTTTAAGTGGGGGAGAATATCACGAACAGTCGTCGCACACTCGTAACAACTTCGTTCAATAAACCGTTCGCTGCTTTTGCATGCTTAAACAGAGACATGGCAGCCTGTTTTGCCTTGGTTTTGTGTGTTTTGCTTGTAAAGCTTCCCTCTTTGCGAGACGTCAAGACTTGTCCGTCGCTTGTTTTCAATCTAATCAACTTTCTGTTTTACAGGTCCTTCGGGACCTGTACGAAGTTGCAACTAGGCTGAACCCTTGCGGATGCATATGTCGCAAGGACGTCTTAAGACTTAGGCAATCCCAGCTAAGTCCGAGAAGTTGGCGCAAGGGTGCGTTGCGACTTAGGCAACTCAAGCTAAGTTCGCGTCTTGGCCGCAAGGATGCCTCACGACTTAGGCAATTCCAGCTATGTCTGTGACAGGTTGGTACACCTATACGGATCGGTAAGACGAACCATGATTAAATGTATCATCATTTTTAAAATTATCCAAGCTCTTTATTACCACCAACCTGATTCCCTCAACCTCAATTGCAAATCTTTTATTCATCACACTTTATACATTCACAAATTCTTGATGGATGAGCACTGCACGGTGATTGAAAGTGAGGAACTGAGGTGCTTAATGGTGTCTTCCATGTATGTATAGTTTTGTGTTTACCTTGAGTTTTGGCAATAAGCACTGGTTATTATTGCAAAAGCTTGATGCCTTTTTCCGGTCATAAAATAGAAATCATGCATTTGCTCAAGCTTACTACTCATAAGTCACAATGTATTTGAAAAAAGAACTAGTAAATACAAAGTTCTTTAATTATCACAATATATTTGAACTTATTGCTTTGCATACATAATCCTAGTTATTACACAATTTCTGTGCTATTGAAATTTGAAGTTTTTTAATCTTACATTGTGTTCCATCTAGGCTGATTTTTTAATTCTATAAACATTTTCATTTCTTTTCTGACAACTTTTTGTTCTTTTTTCAACTGGATACTTGAAATGGTAACAGTCTAGAATGAATCTCTATTTCATCTTTCTTCGCTGCTTTATCAACTCCATTTATTTTTTGGTACTAAAATCAAGTAGAGCCTCAATGATTCATAGAATATATTCTCCTAGAATTTTCTTCTGCAATAAGATGAAATTAAAGTTTTAAGTCCCATTGAAACACTTACAATATACGTAACTTCTTCAGCTTCTTTGAAGTTGCTAACATTGTTAAGTTGGAGTTCTCAGGCAAAGCTTTTCTTGCGAGATGCAACTAGTTTGTTGTTAGAAAGTGTAGTATGAAATACTCACATGTCTTTATATCCACAGATATCCATATGAGATTTATTGATGGTTATTTGATGACTAATTTATTTATGTTAATTTAGATCTTCACTCATTTATAGAGAACATTTTTGGTATCAGTTGATAGATTGGCCTGAAGGTGGATATTTGGTTACGGATTCACCAATGCCTAGAGGGGAAATTGTTATTGGGGGTCCAAATGTTACTCCTGGGTACTTCAAAAATGAAGAAAAAACAAAGGAAGTTTACAAGGTCAGTCACTTGCAATGCTGCTTGTAACCTTAAACGTCCGTTGGTTGAGACTAATTAGGTGCCTTGACATCTGATTGATAAAGGTTGACGAGAAAGGGATGCGGTGGTTTTACACGGGGGACATTGGAAGGTTTCATCCTGATGGCTGCCTAGAAATCATCGATCGAAAAAAAGATATAGTGAAACTTCAGCATGGTGAATATGTGTCTCTTGGAAAGGTAGGACTCTTCATGTCTATTTATAAAATTTCTGGTTTATCAAACTTACTTTCTGTTTCACAGGTTGAGGCTGCTTTGATTGTGAGTCCCTATGTGGACAACATCATGGTGCATGCTGATCCCTTTCACAGTTTCTGTGTTGCACTTGTTGTTGCTGCACAACATGCCTCAGAAGAATGGGCTTCAAAGCAAGGGATAAATTACAGTGATTTTTCAGATTTATGCCAAAAAGAGGAAACTGTGAAGGAAGTGCACGAGTCACTGTTCAAGGTATGTTTCTCGTTTGTACACCTATGTGGGACATTTAAGTTTGTCTTCTGTTACCCGAGCGGTTCTTTCAATGCATATTTGCTTTTAGAAGGTATTTGACTTTATCAAAATATGACTATAGTTTGTACATAATTAGATTCTCTGTTCATTAATTATGACATCTCTGAACAATTTCTTAATTGCTGCTTCCTCCATTTCTTTCTTGTTTGAGTAAACAATTTGGTTGAGATTATATTATTAACATTAAAAGTGTTCATAATTAGAATTATCAGCATATAAACTGTAAACTACAAGTGTATGATGAATACATGACCTTACATTAGGAACCTCCTTGTACGAGTTACACTTGTGCCTCATCATTGAACTCATCGCATATGTAACTCATCACTCTGATGTCGACGGGTGCTTGCTAGATAATTGTAGGTACCTAATGAATATTTGACACTAGTAGTTCAATAGTCTTGACATCGCTGGAGAATAGTGAGCTGATAATTAGTTTTGTTTGATTTGAGTATAGGTGGCGAAACAAGCAAGATTGGATAAGTTTGAGATCCCAGCAAAGATCAAGCTGATTCATGAACCATGGACTCCCGAAACTGGTCTGGTCACTGCTGCACTCAAGCTCAAGAGAGAGGTCATTAGAAAGGCATATGCAGATGACCTTGCAAAATTATATGCGTGAATCATGGTTATTTCTTGAGAGGAGTATTTAGTCATGTATTTCTGCCCGGTATCATTTTTTTGTTTTTTGACATAATATTTATGTGCTTGAAGAGAACACACTTGGCGGGTTATGTTTTTTCCTCGTGTAAATTTTGATAGTTGCATGGAAAATAAGTAGATATGTTGGTGGGAAGACCAAGGCACTACAAGCACTTTGCTTATGAACACTGACCAACTGAGAGAAATAAAATTGTTTCAGCTCCCCATTCCTGTTGTTACTAATGTGAAACTATTGAAATGTTCATGCACCAAAAGCATTGCTGCTGCTCTGTGTGTGTGTGTGTGTTTTTTTTTAACCAAAATTTTATATTAATTAGCAAGGAGCTACAAAACTGATAGGCAGAGATTACCTCAACTCTGAGCTACTCCCTGAAAATTTTGAACTTTGATCTAACCAGTCAAACTCAAAATATTTTTGTATATTAATTTCAGGTAAAAAAATTTGAACTTTGTTCAAAATGTATGTCTGTATATATTGATTTCATGTACCAAAGTACTTAAGTTAGTCCATTTAAATAGTTAGTATCACCCTCCCGTTAGCTTCATCGGTTGTTCCCTCTCATTTTTAATGACATACCCATACCCTACAGTAGATTTCCTTACGAGGATTCTGCCTCTTTGTCCCCTTAGACATTTGAAGGATCCTTACTACTATCCTCTTGAAAAGCGTCTCCAAATTGGTTTACCCACAGCTCCCATAATGTGTTCTCCGTCACTTCCAAGAACACATCCTCCTCGGTTGCTCTTTTCCACTGCCCTTTCTTCTAGCCAGCATCTAGCATACCAGTCCAGTCCTTAAAAGTCACTGGCATCAAATTGGAACATTCGTACACTGCACATAGCATTGTCTAAGAATGAATTATAGTAACAATGTAATTACAAGAATTATAGTAGCATTCTCAAGTTGGGATTACGATCTCTCTTAACAATTGATAGGCACTCTTTGTAGAGGCCTTACTATCTAGAGTTGAGGCTTATACCCACTAGTCATCACGGGGGCTCTCAGGTAAATGAATTCTTCGGATCTTGTCAACTAGATATGGATGAAATATAGTATTCGATAAAGGCACATTCCATACATTTGAAGTAATGAACTGATGAGTGAAAGTTAAAGCAGTCAATATTGACATATATAGGCCAATGGGTTAAAAAGGCACTGAATCGATGTCCTTTTGGTTGAACTGTTTGCTTCAAGATCCGCTTTCCTACCTGAGCTGAGGAGGGTATTGAAATCCAGTACATTCTCTCAGTGTTTTAGCCTCTCTATTTTATTCTGATTTCATCATTCATTATGATATTTGATGGTTTCTGATTTTTGTTCTTCAATTCATTCTGTGACCTAAAATCCAATCATGACATTTTAAAAAATAAATAATAATATTATTATTATTAAAATCTAAAACATATGAATAATTAAAAAGTAATAATATACTAAACTGAAAACGATAGGAACAGAGTAATGAATATTATAATAGCTTGTCTATCTTCCATTCATGTTATGAAAAACGACTAACAATGCCATTGAAACAGAGTCTAATTAACAAATCCAACTAGTCAAACATCGGTTGACTCTCCGGTTCGAGTTCTATAATTATGATCCGGATGGTTAAGTGTAACCCATAGATGAGCTCATTATGCTAATGTTAATTGGAAGATTAGTTGTAACCCCTATTGTTGGCAAGGATGTGTTGGTCTTTGAGATCATATTCACTATTCTTGGTTGGTAACTCGTTAAGTTCCAGTCAGCCATGCATCGTAACTCCAATTTCTTTCTGCCTCGTCTTCTCCTCTCCGCGCTATATATATATGTGTGTGTGTGTGTACACCCCTACTTTGTATCCTGTTCAAGGTGTCACCTGCTACTCTCTTCTTCGATCTTTTTGTTCTTGACTTGGTAGACCGAGCAAGCTAGAAGCGATCTTGAACCTGAGAGAGGAAGGAGAAGATGCCGGCGATTGCGATGTCAAATGCGGGGGGGCCTAATGGTCCAAAGGAATTCGAAGGAAAGATCACAGTTTATGTTGTGATATGTGGAGTAATCGCAGCCACGGGAGGCCTCATGTTTGGCTATGACATTGGAATATCAGGTAACTTCCATTTCGCATTTGATTCGGCTATAAGTTTCATCGTCTAGAATCCAATAACATACCCAGCACCAGCTCGTTGGTCAGCATTTTGAGGAGAGAGACGATCGAAGAGATAGATGGTTGGGTGCGTGCAGACATCGTTAGGGTTTGCATGCATACATTGCCTGACCGTACGATTTGCATGCAGGGGGGGTGACATCGATGGACGACTTCTTGGAGGAGTTCTTCCCGGAGGTGTATGCAAGGAAACACAAGGCCAAGGAAGACAACTACTGCAAGTACGACAACCAAGGCCTTCAGCTTTTCACTTCGTCCTTGTACCTCGCCGCCTTGGTATCCAGCTTCTTAGCTTCCAAGCTCTGCACCAAACGTGGCCGGCGGCTGACGATACAAGCGGCGTCTGTGTTCTTCTTGGCCGGCGTCGTCCTCAATGCAGCCGCTCGCAACATCGCCATGCTGATCATAGGCAGGATTCTCCTGGGAGTTGGTGTGGGATTTGCAAATCAGGTTTTCTCCTCAGACTTCCTTTCTATCACTCGTCTCCGCTTTCTCCTCTATTTCTCTCTATTTCTCTCTATTCACTTTCTCTTGGAAGATAACAACATGTTACCTGTATCTTGTCACTCCATTTCATGCATCAAGAGTGAAGCTGGCCGCCAACATGTGCGTTCTTCTTGCTGCAGGCGGTTCCTCTATTCTTGTCGGAGATCGCGCCAGTCCGTGTCCGGGGAGCCTTGAACATCCTCTTCCAACTCGATGTGACGATCGGGATCTTCGTGGCCAACATCGTAAACTACCTCGTGTCCAATATCCACCCCTGGGGATGGAGACTTGCGCTTGGCTTGGCCGGCGTGCCGGCGACCATGCTTTTCTTTGGATCCCTTGTGATCGCCGAGACGCCGACGAGCCTCATCGAGCGCGAGCATCTGATCGAAGGCTTGGCCATGCTGAAGAAGATCAGGGGGACCGACAACGTGGATGCGGAGTACCAAGAGATCCTGCATGCCTGCGAGATGGCACGGCAAGTGAAGCGGCCGTTCAGGAACCTCATGAAGCGATCGAGCCGCCCGCAGCTGGTGATCGCCATCGTGATGCAGGTCTTCCAGCAGTTCACCGGGATCAACGCCATCATGTTTTATGCTCCGGTCCTCTTCCAGACCATCGGATTCAAGAACGACGCGTCGCTGCTCTCCGCGGTCATCACGGGCATCGTCAATGTCCTGTCCACCGTCGTATCGGTGGTCTTGGTGGATAAAGTCGGGAGGAGATTCCTGCTTCTCGAAGCCTGTGGGCAGATGTTGATCACACAGGTTAAAACAACTAGTCACATACATCGATGCTCAGATATATTCTAACCCAAGTGGTGGTTGATGTGCATGCACGCAGGTGGCTATCGGAGGCATTCTACTGGTCAACTTGAGAGCCACTAATGAACTCGAACACGGCGTGGCAATTTGGGTGGTGGTGCTGGTATGCCTCTTCGTGTCAAGCTTTGCCTGGTCTTGGGGTCCGCTTGGTTGGCTGATCCCCAGCGAGACCTTCCCGTTGGCGACGAGGACCGCCGGCTATGCCTTTGCCGTCAGCTCCAACATGATCTTCACCTTCGTCATCGCCCAGGCTTTCCTCTCCATGATGTGCCATCTGCGTGCGGGGATATTCTTCTTCTTTGCCGCATGGATTGTGGTGATGGGGCTGTTCGTCATCTTCCTCTTGCCGGAGACGAAGAACGTGCCGATCGATGAAATGACCGAGAAGGTCTGGAAGCAACACTGGTTCTGGAAGAGATTCATAGACGAAGAAGAAGAAGAAGAAGAAGAAGAAAGAAGATAAAAAGGACAGTGTCTAACATCGATTGTTGCTCTTCCATGATCCTTCGCATACCATCTGAAGCTCCAAAACATGCATCCCTAATAAATCCAGCTACTAAGTGGCAACGACCATGGCAAATCTAGCTTGTGCTAAGCTAGCTAATACATTCCATACTGTCTGTATCCTCTACTAAGTTTATTGGTACGAATAAGAAATTTCATTTACAAAAATCTCTGATCTTCTCCTTTTTCATTATTATTTTTTTGAATCTCCGAAATTTTCCAAAAAAAGAAAAGAAAGAGAGATCCATACGGAGAAAAAAAGATCAAAAAGACAAACGAAGCTTATGATAGATAGATAAAGGATTTGCCGGAAATCGGAGAGTCGTTGAAGAGATTATTTACACCAAATTCGGTTCGATTGGTGAACGCATGACCTTTGCCCTTCGTATTCCACAATGCATCATCAAGGCGGTCCGACAATTAAAGCACGCTCCTCTCGACCGCACGAAGCAACTCATCGTACGCCTGCCTACACGTGTAGCCCATGCGCGTCGTTCCGTTCGACACCCGCATCACGGAGATGCGGTCAAGAGGAGCTTAAATAATGAGAGATCGACGCCCATCCCATGCCACCGGACGCGGCTTGCTTCTCCCGCGGCGCCCCCGTCGCCTCTGCCACAAGATCTCGTGTATGGCCGACATGATTCGCTAATTAATTAATCTGCGTCGGCAATTCCCGGTCGTCAGCAGTGCCCATCTCTCACGTGATTCCGCCTCTTAAATTGGGAAGCATTGCTCGTTCCGGTTCCTCGGAGCAGAAGCTTCGGAAGAGCTCTCGCTGGGATTTCTCGATCGGTTTGTGTGGAGAGAGGCAGATGGACAAGTACGAGCTGGTTAGGGATCTGGGGGCCGGCAATTTTGGGGTTGCGAGGTTGCTGCGGCACAAGGAGACGAAGGAACTCGTTGCGATGAAGTACATCCCCAGAGGGCAAAAGGTCCGAGTTGTTTCCCTCGTCTTCTGCCTTGTTTCGATGGAATCGCTTACTTCCCTTGTGGCTTCTTCTTGGAGTGTATGTAGATCGACGAGAATGTGGCGAGAGAGATCATCAATCACCGGTCGCTTCGGCACCCTAATATCATCCGATTCAAGGAGGCATGAACACCTTATTTATCGCGGATTCCAACAATCAAGGACTTCATTTCTCCTCATCCTTTTTTCTTCCCCCTCCTTTAGGTTGTTCTAACTCGGACTCATCTTGGCATCGTGATGGAGTTCGCCGCCGGTGGGGAGCTCTTCGACCGGATCTCCAACGCCGGAAGATTCAGCGAAGACGAGGTTATTTTTTGGGAACCCTCTTTCTTCTTTTCCGATGCTTATATGATTATTTATTACGTATAAATTCAAATTATTTTCTCCAGGCGAGGTATTTCTTCCAGCAACTCATTTGCGGCGTCAGCTATTGCCATTTCATGGTAAAA
The DNA here is from genome assembly GCA_001649415.1 of Musa itinerans. NCBI lineage: Eukaryota > Viridiplantae > Streptophyta > Magnoliopsida > Zingiberales > Musaceae > Musa > Musa itinerans. The sequence continues at coordinate 112,402 of LVTN01000601.1, read as the reverse complement.
CCCCTACATAATAGAACAGCTAAAAATCCCTTTTTTATTCCACAGTTCATGACCCAAATGATTGCAGCAAATTTGTCACCGAGATCTGAAGCTAGAAAACACCTTATTAGACGGGAGTCCCGCGCCGCGCCTCAAGATCTGCGACTTCGGTTACTCCAAGGTCGTCGCACTCTCCTCGTCGTGGGATCCCAACAAAATTTTGGCTCCATCGGGAGTTCCTTTTTTATCCCCAAAACAAAAACTCCCAGTTCGTCTCTTGTTTTCTAATATCTTGTGGCATATGCTGCAGTCATCTCTGCTTCACTCGCGGCCCAAATCCACCGTTGGGACTCCGGCGTACATCGCCCCCGAAGTGCTCTCTCGGCGGGAGTACGACGGCAAGGTCAGTTCCGTAATATCACTCTCTTTCTTTTCCCGCTGCTTCCGAGATCCACTCGGTGAGCCAACGTCGGGTGTGTGCGGTGGCTTTGTCGCCACGTGTTCATCTAATGCCTCCTTGACTGACACGTGTTACGAAGCAATTAAATGAGCCACGTAAGCTTTGACCGACGCTTGCTTACCGTCGCTTCCCCCTCGGCCTTTGCCGGTGCGCGTCATTGATTGGGCATAGGGGGATCTGCCCGCCTGCCTATTCACTGGCGGAATCGGTGTGGGTTGAGTCGGGTTTTGTGGTGCGGGCCCGTTTAAGGTTGACTCAACTTTACTTCGTCGCTCTCTTCCCTATTTCTCCTGCTACTGTTGTGCTAGTGAATTATGTTATGCTTGCGACGCTGCGCATTATGGTTTTGGTTAGTGTTGACTTTGATCGAATGAAGGAATGTTGAGGTAATAATTGGTGGGTGCAGAAAGATGGAGAGAGTAGACAAAAGTAATCAGTAAAAAAAAAAAAGGGACTGTTTGAGAAAGTTAGTGATTTGTTTCGTATGCGTCGAGAATTTGATTTGATGAGGTTTGAAACATCCATTTTGTGACAAGTTTTGTAGGGCTCAGTTTGAGGAGATTTTTCCACCAGGGGTAGTACTATATCAGTATGGAGTTTTTGGTATGGGGGCACAATGAGTCGTAACAGCTATCATCTTACCTTAGGCAGGCAAGGCAAGGTTCTGTATCCATGAATTAGCTTTGTTTTTCTTGGCTTTGAAAATAAGAACAAGTCTATGTAGCAAGAATACTTGTTAGATCGTAAGGGACTTGGGGTGAAATCATGTTTGACTTCCAACAAAAAGAAGTATGATGAATTCTTCCAAGCTCTGCTAGATTGCGAGAAGCTTCATGGATTGTAGCAAAAATCCATGAATAACTTCATCAAGCATTTTGTAGTGACTGATGTGGAATGCACATTCAGCTCAGATCTATCAATTTAGTTTGACCTAAGTTAGGTGCCAAAATATTAAAGTTGAAGTTGATAATAATACACTCATGACTTTTATAATTCAATCTTAATTTTATTCACTTTTAACGTGAGATTAATCGGGATATTATAATTTTCTTTGCTCAAGGTCTTGACGTCTTTGTCAAGGCCCAACATAGTTTAGATCAAATCCTAATATAGCGCACGTGAGGCGTAACCTAATAATGGCTCCACGGATAGTTTTTTCCTACTCGAGCTCGCTCTCAATGCTCAAATACTAAATCGATTCTGATATCAGATGTCACGATTCGAGTTTAATAAGCTAATTGGTTCATTAACTTCGTTTAGCCTAAATTATTAGTCAAAATACTTAAGTTGAAATTGATAATAATACACTTATCGTACTCTTATAAGTCAATATTAATCTTGTCCACTTATGTGTATATATTCAGATCATTAGTAGAATTCACAACAAATTTATTCAGCAGGAATCGATTCCAAATCCAATAACTGACCTGTTTGTACTCTCTTGGTTCATACATTTGCTGAATAAGTTGATGTCATTTATTATCTGTTTCTTGTTTGGTTATTTGATACGAGGAGAGTTGTCAAGATAACAAACATATTTGGTGCTGTAGACAGCTGATGTCTGGTCATGCGGAGTAACATTATATGTGATGCTGGTGGGAGCCTACCCCTTCGAAGACCCAGACGACCCCAGGAATTTTAGGAAGACAATTGGGGTAAAAACCTCTTATTCTTGCCGTTTGTCATGCCGGCTGCTCTTTACTCATGCTATTATTCTATATATCTGCAATGTCAATCTCAGCCCCTTGTTTATTATGTTCCAACATGGTTTGGATTGCAGAGAATAGTGTCAGCACAGTACAAGATACCTGAATATGTTCATACCTCCCAAGATTGCAGGCAAATCCTATCAAGGATCTTCGTTGCCAACCCAGAAAGGGTATGCCTGTATAACCAAAGACCCTATGTAAAATGATGGTATATAGAACTTCAGTAAAGGAAAGCATATGAACTTTTTTTCGATAACAAGATATCACTTTTATTGAAATTAGCTTGTTTTCGGTTGTCTGCAGAGAATTACTATAAGGGAAATAAGGAACCATCCCTGGTTCTTGAAGAACTTGCCTAGGGAGCTAACTGAAGCAGCGCAAGCGCAATACTATAAGCGGGATAATGATGCCCCTACCTATTCTCTGCAGAGTATTGAGGAGATAATGAGGATTGTGGGCGAAGCACGGACTCCTCCACCATCAAGCACACCTGTGGCAGGTTTTGGTTGGCCGGCTGGGGAGGATGAAGGCAAGCAAGATGAACAAGATAACAATGTTGAGGAAGAAGATGAATATGAAAAGAGTGTCAAGGAAGTCCGTGCCAGCGGGGCATACCCATTGGTTGATTGAATAAGATTAGTGGCAAAGTGAGAATCAATCAGATGAAGATTAAAGAAAACACCATTTATCGTGTATTGCTAATCATGGATCTTTTGTAGAATTTGTTTTATGTAGTTGTTGTCCAATTCAGTGCTGGTGGTAACTCGTAAAATTTAAACTGCTAGTATATTTTCCTGCACTTGCATCATTCAAATATGCTTGAAGCAAACAAAAATCAGTCGATCTTATAGATGAAAATATTTTGATATAGGTTAGTCGCTCTACTAAGATTGCAATTAAGAGGTTTGCAGTTATTATCCTAACCTCCACTTGTTTCGTATCGTTAGTCATGAGTCATCAACTAGTTATTATACAATGACAAATAGCAAAAAGTTCTAGGTGTATGAGTCGGTGGAATGGATCGATACTTAGGCAATCTCATCTACGATTGAGGCCATCAAATGATCGTTACAATCTTGTCTATAATTGAGGCCATCGGATGATCGTTACAAAACATATGATCTATGATTATGTCACCCATGATATGGTGTTAGAATGCAATTAAGAGGTTAGTCTAAGGTGCAAGACATATGATATAGGTTAGTCTAAGGTGCTCCACTAAGATTGCAATTAAAAGGTTTGCAGCTATTATCCTAACCTTCGCTTGATGACAAATAGCAAAAAGTTCTAGATGTATGCTCTGGTGGAATGGACCATTTGGTACTTAGGCAACCTCGTCTACAATTGAGGCCATCAGATGATCGTTATAGGACATATGATATATGATTTTGTCGCCCATGATGTGGTGAGTGTGAGGGTGGAATAATCATATTTATCTCTATAAGAAAGATAGATATGTGTGACAGCATAATTATGTAAGCTTTTACTATGTGTGACTATGGTTGAACGATGACTACGAGAAGGATGAGGACGACTATAAATACAAATGGTATTATTAGTATTCAAGAGAAACTAATATATTTTAATTTATTAGGCAAATTCCATGGAAGAATCCTTCGTTTTATGTTTTTCCTGTAAACTTTTTGTATTTTGAGTTTTTCTCTACAGTATCCCCTCTTTCAAAAAAAAAAAAAAAAAAGGAAAAAAAGAAAAAAAAATGTGAGTCCACTTTTCCTCCTCCTTTTTCCTCTATAGTTGAACCGATTCAGTCAATCCACTAAATTTCAAACAGGTCCAAACCATTAACTCAAGTCTGCTTAAATTAATATATAATATTTTAAAATAACAATCTTAAAAACTATATTTAAATTAATAAAAATAAGATCGAGTGAAAAATTACTAATAAATATAAAAATAATAATTATACATTGATTTTAATAAAAAAAATCATACAATATTATTAATTGTGTTTTTTTATAAAAAAATAAAATTAAGAAGTCCTTGACTTCTTGCACTTTCTCTTTCTCACTGGTCCTTCAACTCTTTCTCATCGTACAGTGCATAGTCCATCTAGTAATCATTTTGATTCTCTAGTAGCCTTAGGCTCCTTGGTTATCTTAATTGTGCACTTAATTATCTATTTATAGTTTTCAATAAAATCTTATTAGGTCAATCTCTATATCTCTTCTAAACTATTAAAGGGATGTATAGATACATTAGAATTTTTTTGACTTAGTAGTTGATTCAAGTCAGGCAGACAAGATAAAGCTGTAACAAAGTTTCAGAGGTGACAGAGAGCAGAGAAGAGGATACATGAGCTATGAGTGAGTAAATGCAGGACCAGATTATATTTATATTTCAGAATATCAAGTTCTGAGTTATGGTCTCTCTGAATTGAAGACAAATCTAGCTTGATGAGCCTGAATGAATCATCCATCAATCATGTCAATTCAACAATCTTAAGGCTCATTTGTGTGAAATCATTGTTCATGCAGTAACAGCTACCTACATAGCCCTGACCTCAAACTCTTCTGCACCCTATCTCTGTCTTGCAAGCTAAACTTCGCTAGCATCCAAATGGAGGTAATGGCCATGAGCTGTGAAACCTCAGTCTTTATTGCCGTCCAATTTCATGCTGAATAGAGACAATTTGCAGCTTGTTCATGCTGCCCTGTCGCATGAGACACAGCTCTCAGCCCTCCTCTTTAACTATGCCATAACTCTTTCTTTACCAGAGCAGCAGCAGCAGCAGCAGCAGGGCTTGGCAGCTCCAGAAGAGCTAGGACTTGTCCTGGAGTTCTTTGTCAGATGATTCCACACTTTATTTTACTTTTGTCTGAAACAAGCTACAATAATGTAGTCGCTATATGTACCACAGATTAGATGAGCACAGTTGTTTTTGTAGAACAAAGATAAGACCAACGGCTTGGACGTCTGATTCTTTTTCTTAACCTGTGCCATAACTTTAAGACTACACACATAAAACAAGTCAGATGATGACACTTAAGAAAGCCACATCAAACTAATAAACAACACTTGCAAGTACAAGTTTCACATACCATTTCATGGGATAAAGGTCTAGACCAGCTGGTATCACTTCCTCCCACACCACAAACCATTGGAGAACTGGCTACTAGTTTGGAATATATAAACCATACTAATTGGAAGGAAAATGCTTAGGATAAGATATTCTTTTGCTAAATCAGAATGAATCATACTGTGATTTTTATCTGTGTCCTGAGGGTTATTTAGCTTGTCGCATTTTGTATCTCTTTTGTTGTCTATAGATTCACAATATCCAGTTTAACATACATGAGTTGTTGTGAGGTAGTATTTCAAAAGCTTTAGATTTTGTTGCTTTCCTTCCAAAATAATTTACTGTGGATGATTATTATGGCTATTTGTAGTTTACAGCAATTTGCAATAATTTTACTATGAAAGCCTGCCTGAATACGAAGGCTTATGATCTATTCAAACTCGAAATAGGAAATAAATGACATGACAAGAATTCAAAAAAATTTTTGAGCTTAATGAACTCGTGACAGTAATTTCTCTGTTCTCAGATATGCTGAGTGCATTAAACTTCACATTTTGAAGCAAAAATCCAAAGACTATATTGCTTGAATTAACACGACTTGCGGTGCTGAAACAAGGCGAAAAAAGCTGCCTACTGAGAAAGGTAGCAGAACAATGAATCCAAGAAGAGCAGCAGAACTTGCAACTCGAGATTTACATTGATCGATGGCACTAAAAACTTGTATAGATCACGACAAAGCATGGCAAGATGGCATTAGGATTGAAGACAAAGAGCTGATCTAAATTCGAATACGTTACTGCCGGTCCAGCCATCGAATCAAATTCCTCCACGGCATCTTGGTTCTTCTTCACTCTTCCTGCAATTACCCTGCAAACCAGCATTGCCCTCTTCTCATGATGATCCGACGAGATACGAGCCATGTCATGCGCCCTCCCGCTCGTGGCCATTGTTTGAATCCTCCCTAGCTCCTCCTCAACTCTGAACCCGTCTCTTATGATGCTGCACACATTGCAGTGTTTGATCGATTGGCACAGATTGGTGGATCCATTGATGCCGAGGGAGCATGCAAAAGTGGCACAGTGGAACCTCAGGAGCTCGTTCCCATCAGCAACACACCTTGGATGCTTTTTTGTGAGCTTGTTGGCCTTAGCCTTTATGGAGTCTCTGTAGTCCTCAAACCTTGCTATGGCCTTCTGGGTGTTGTGGACCTTCAGTATCCTCTCTATCTTGCAAACCGGAGTTTGATTCTTGAGCCAGCTTGACTGGAAAATGATCTCAATTATGTTTCTGCTTGTGTCTTCCGGTCCCAATTCGGATACTATTGCAGGGAAAGGAAAATACAGCATCATATTTTGTAGTAAACGTTCCAAAATTCTTTACAATCATAGTTAATTTAGACAATTGAAACTCAAATTTGAATTCCAACAATTTCACCTGAAACTTAGAATGCCACCTTTGTAAGAAGGACTATGCTTGTTCATCACAGTCAGTTTAATAACACCACCAGAGGCCAGAGATGACATGGAAGATATTGAAATTGGAATATGAATGCTTGAATTATCTACTTTTTTTTTTTGGGTAAAAATAATTAGGGAAATGAAATGAATTATGTGACAAAAAATTGGTCTCAAAGAGAAAAGAAGCTAAGAACATTTACCTGCATGTCTAATTGCCCGGTGGAGCTCCAAAGACTCGGGCCTCAGAAAGATCTCCCCACAGCCAGGAGAAGGGCAGGTGATAGCCCTCATGGAAGGATCCCCAGAAGGTCCGTTGATGGGATCAACCGACACATGACACTCATAGCAGCCGCCAGAAAACCTCCTCAGGTGCATGCCTCTAAAAGATCCTCCGAGAGAGGAAGAAGACGAAGAAATGGCAGAGGCATTGATGGAGGCAGAAGAATAAGAAGCAAAGGATGTGGAGATGTCTCCTCCACCGATATCCTTACAAGGAGATCTCAAGGATCTACTGGAAGTATTGCATGTGCTCACCGCAGACAGCTTCTTACCAACCTCAGGTGTGGTCATCTCTGGCCTTACGATACTGGAGTTCTCCCGCATTCTACCGAAGGACCCGGAGCATCCATTCTTCTTGCTTTTCTTCTTCCCTCGTACATCATTCTTACCTTTACATGAAAGCAAGCTTCTCAGGACTATCCAAGAAGGTAAGTTGCTTGTCCTGAGGGTTCTACTGGCATCACCTGTTTCAGCCATTGCAGTTTCCTCTCTTCGGTATCTGCTTACTACTTCTTCCTTGGTATTTAGAGGGAAGAGGGAAGGGCATATACTGTTGTGTGATGTGCACACTTCTTTTGCGATGGTGCTTGCAGCGACAACACCAGTGTATGTAGTGAAGGGTACTGGCAAAAGGAATACTAGAATGTGACAACTGAGACCAGGTGGACCTCCAAGGAGACTACTACTACTACTACTAGGAGGAACCGATGGTCATCGGCCGGCCATGAGTGGTAATACTACTCGGTTATATCTGCAATCAACTTAGGCAGCAACGAAAGATGCCCAAACTGAAACTAGAGTTTCTGAAGGCCACTCGGAAAAGGGTCGAGGAGGCACCATTAGATCCCTCCCTTTGTGTGAGTCAGTGTTTACTGTTCATGGATCAGTCGAACGAGCTCAATCACACCCCAAATCTTGCCTCTGCGAAAAGCAAAAGGAGGCGCCCTCAGTAAAAAAAAAACACAAGAACGGCTAGTAAGTTTGAATAGAGAGAGGGGGGCAAACAAAAATGGCATGACACAGCTGCCGCTTTTGACTGACTTGTGTTATTCTCTTATTACAGATAAAAATAGCTGCCATCCATTCTATTCGCTATCGAAAGTTGCTGACAGTCTTGGCTATTACTTCTTCGTCGGGAAGAAAGACCAATTAACAGCATTAATCTCTCTTCCCAACTTAATATATCGTGTGATTACTTAGCGAAATACTCATCGGTTTCTCAGTGTTGGATCTCGGTTTTGACATCAATTATTAACTAAGTGGTCTAAAAAATTTAAACATGAGTTAAAAAATAAAACAAAGTGTCATTGTTCTTTCATAAATCTCGGTTTCTCAGTGGTCTAAAAAATTTAAACATGAGTTAAAAAATAATTAATTCATTGTTCTTTCATAAATCAAACAAAGTGTCATTCCACTTCGATTATACATATTGGATTGGATGAGGTATATGATGTCCAGAGTTTGAACAGCTCCAGTCTTGAGATATATAACTCGGTATCCTGCAAAGTTGGCAACGGTTACTGTTACTTGTCGTGGAGGGAAGCTGGGAAGGGGAGCCTACACACCGCAGCTGCCTCTTTGGCATGGCTCCATTGACATTATGATGCTGTCACCGGAAGGACACTACACTCTCTGAGTCAGCTTCAAGAAGCCTGATCCCATCTAGCGTACGAAGCCATGCGATCATAATGGCGAGGGAAATGTAGAGGATAAGTGCATTAACAACATGTGGATATCTGCCAAATTCGTCGGTCACGGAGAGCCGCTCACCGCTTTGTCGAGAAACCGTCGTTGGTGAAGAGCACAAACGCCCTCGTTAATTCGTGAAAGAGACAGAAAATGTCAGCATCTGCAAAGCACGAGGTGGCAAATCGATGCAAAAACAAGACATGTTATATCATTCTTCTCAAATCGATTTCGTTTGGGAGCTGCTGATACCAATTTGACAGAGAGACGTCACTGACGAAAAATTAGCGTCAACAGATAACCCCTAAACCAACATGGTCGGAACTAACTTTTATTTTCGGAAAATAACATCGAGAAGCTTAGCCCCTATGTTCTATTCATCTTTCTTTTGTTAGGATCCTGAATGACGCTGAAAGCGGGTGTATTACTGTTATCATAAAAATTAAGTGGATTCAAAATTTTTGACTTAGATAAAAACTTATCCAAAAATATATTAAAAGTGTGCTTGATTTATAATAAGAGTAATAATCAATTAAGGTAAAAAACAATAGTAATGAAGAGTAACAAAAAAGTGCACATCAATTTTATAGTGGTTTGATCGTCGTGATCTACGTCGACTCCTGTTTCCTCCTCTATTAAGACCATCAGCGTCCACTATCGATCTTCCTTCAGATCAACTATCCTCTTATAACACTTTCTTCCTTTTACAAGTTTAGAAGACAACATTTTACAAGTCTCACACCTCTCTTAAATTGATCACAAAACTAAAGAAAGAGGAGGAGGATACTTAGTATTTTTTTAACTAAAATATCAAGACTTTTATTTACACTTTTCATGTTCTTTAAAGAGTTAGGTATTTATAGGCCACAATGACTTAAAAAATGGAGCCAAAAATTATTTCATCTTGGATTTCTAGGGTATTGGTGGTACCATCGCTTGTAGACTGACATTGCGCAACATAATCGCTTGGCAGAGCCTTAGAGATCGAGCATTGGTAATACCATCGCCTGATAGGGTGGTACCATCGCTTGACAGCATTAACTACCGACAATACCACTGCCCAGACTACTTGGGAGGCTGAGCCTCAAGCGGTTCTATCACTTAGTCTGGGTGGTGCCACCATATATCATAGCTCCAAGTGGTTGAATGAGTAATCCAACCGACCTAATTTAGTTCTGTTTAGGACTCATTTGGCATCTAATTGAATTAATAGGATTTCTTTCAAAATTAACTCAAATTAAAGTCATAACTATGATTGTTAAGGCTAAAAACATTTATGATATAAGGAATCTAAGTTGTTTGACACATAAATTATTCAACCGAACTCTTGGTGAACTTCCGACGAACACCCGGTGATCTTTCAATGAGCTTTCGGTAAACTTCCGGTGAGCTTTCAATAAACTCTCAGTAAACTTCCAATGAGCTTTCATTACAATGTCCGATCCTTTAATGTATCACTCGATTCATTTGACCCGATGCCCGATCACCGACTCCGGCTCAACATTGGATTCTTCTTTAATCGTTTTGCCTATCTCATGATTGTAGTTAGTCTTATATAACTTACCTCAACACATGAATTAGATTATTGATTCATCAATTGATTTCATCATCAAAATCCGAGATTCAACAATATCTTACTTTTTAATGATGACAACTAATTGATAATGGAGTTAACCTTAATTCTCCTTATCTATATATCATATTAAGATAAGATAAATTTGAATTCAAAAGGAATCATAACCTTTGAATTAAAGTGAAATAATTTGAATCAATGGAATATATCAAAATTTCATACATTGTACATTATCATAGTTCCAAGTCATCAAAGTTTAACATGCACAATTTCATCACTACATAACAAATCAACATTACTTTGGGCATAACGTATATGATACTAAAGCATTCATTATTTCATGCATGATACCAAAATTAACATCATTTTGGGCATAATATTCATAATACTAAAGCATTTATATTTTCAGTCATTTTGGGTATAACATACATGATATTTTCAATCATTTTGGGCATATGATATCAAAGCATTCATATTTTCAATCATTTTGAGCATAACATATATGATATCAAAGCATTCATATTTTCAATCATTTTAAGCATACCATACATAATATCAAAGGATTTATATTTTCAATTATTTTGGGTATAACATATATAGCACTAAAGTATTTTTTAACCATTTATCACTGGGCATATGATATCAAAGCATTCATATTTTCAATCATTTTGGGCATATGATATCAAAGCATTCATATTTTCAATCATTTTGAGCATAACATATATGATATCAAAGCATTCATATTTTCAATCATTTTAAGCATACCATACATAATATCAAAGGATTTATATTTTCAATTATTTTGGGTATAACATATATAGCACTAAAGTATTTTTTAACCATTTATCACTTTATACATGATACCAAATACAATATTATGATTCTAAACATTCATCATTTCTCCCTCTTTGTCATCAACAAAATAGAGAATCATTTAATAATTTATGCAAGTATTTTAAACTATGCAAGTAAGTTTTACACCAATTTATGCAAGCTAGTAAATTTGTAAAATGAGAAGTTAAGCAAAAACTTTGCAAGATAACTATTTTATATGTTAAGCAAATTTGTGAAATAGGCAAGCTATCACTTTTTGGTGCAAGCTAGCATTTTTGCTTCTTGAGATGTTTGCAAGTTTCTTTCTTCCTTTTATCATAAAAATAGAAAGAAAAGGAAGAAGAAAAGGGAGGAATTCATTCATCACATGAAAAATCAACTGAAAGTCCATAAATCAAACTTCTACTTTCGCAAAGAGAAAAGATTCATCACATAAAAGATCAAAATGTGTATATTAGCAATTCATAAATCAAATCTCTATTCTTATAAATAGAAGGAAGAATGATTCATAAGAAAGATCATTGCATAAAAGATCAAGTATACCAAAAGTCCATGAATAAAAAAAACTCTTCTTTCATGAGTAGAGAGACGAAGAATTCATAGGAAAAGATCATCAAATGAAGGATAAAAAATCCATGAATAAAACTTCAAGAAGGTGGTAGGAAATGATCTCGATAAAACAAAAACTCAATTTCAAAAAAAGAACTGAGAGATCCAAAAATATATATAAAAGGAACTCATAAATTTGAAAGATTTAACATGTTTAATTCTCTTCTAATAAAATCAAATTATTCCTCATTTAAAGATTTTGTAAAAAAATCAGTTAATTGACGTCTTGTATCAATAAATTCTAAAGATATATCATGGTTATTAACATGATATCTAATAAAATAATATATAATATCAATATATTTAGTTCTAAAGTATTGAATGAGATTTTTTGTTAAACATATTGCACTATTATCATATTTTATAGGTATATTTTTTAAATGAATTCCATAATCTTCTAAATGTATTTTTCATCCATATAACTTAGCACAACATACACATGCTGCTATATACTCAACTTCGGTTATAGAGAATGCAACCGAGTTTTGTTTCTTGGAAAATCAAGTGACAAGTGTATGACCTAAGAGTTGACATGTTTCTGATGTGCTTTTTCTATCTACTCTATATCTAACAAAATCTGCATCAGCATAAATAATTAATTCAAAGTTTTTAGATTTTGGATACCATAATCCTATATTAAGAGTTCCTTTTACGTATCTAAAAATCTTCTTAATAACTTTTAGTTGAGATTGGTTCGGATTAGATTGAAATTTAGCGTATAATCTAACACTAAACATTATGTCTAGTCTAGTTGTGGTGAGATATAGTAAACTACCTATCATTCTCCGATAAGTCTTTTGATCAAAATTTTCTCCATCATGGTCTATATCTAACATTGTAGAAGTGCTTATTAGTGTGTTAATAGCCTTAGAACTATCCATATTGAATCGTTTTAATATATCTAAAGCATATTTAGTTGGACTCACAAAAATTTTATCACTTAATTACTTAATTTACAATCCTAAGAAAAAAGTTAATTTGCCTATTAAGCTTATTTCGAATTCTTGACATATACTTTTAGTAAAATATTTATATAAAGACTCATTTATAGAACAAAAAATAATATCATCAACATAAATTTGAACTATAAGAAAATTATTTTTAAAATATTTAATAAACAATGTAGTATCAACTTTACCTTTCAAAAAATTATTCTTAATTAGAAATAAACTAAGTCTCTCATACCAAGCCCTTGGAGCTTATTTCAAAATATAGAGAGCCTTAGATAACTTAAAAACATAATTCAAAAAAATAGTTTTCTCAAATTCGGATGGTTATTCAACATAAACTTCTTCGAAAATGAAGCCATTAAGTAAATCATTTTTAACATTTATTTGAAATAATATAAAATTATTATAACTAGCATATGTAAGGAGAATCTTTATGACTTCAAGTATAGCCACATAAGCAAAGGTTTTTTCATAATTAATACATTCTTCTTAATTGAAACCTTTGATCATTAATCTAGCCTTATTTATAATCATGATACCAAGTTTATCTTGCTTATTTCTAAAGACTATTTAGTACTAATTACTAAATGGTCATTAGGTCTAGGAACAAGCTTTCATATCTCATTTCTTTTAAATTGATTTAACTCCTCTTACATTACGACAACCTATGAATCATCTTTTAGGGTTTTATCAATGCACTTTGGTTCAATTTGAGATAAAAATGTTGCATTCACATAAAATTTTTTAAAAGAAAAATGAGTTTGAGTACCTTTTGATATGTCTCCAATGATTAGCTCCTTAGGATGAGCATCTATATACTTTCAATCCTTAAGTAAGGATTATTTGAAAGAATATGCATCCAAAGTTGCTTTGGGGAGAAGAGTTTTTATTCAAATTTAAAGCATCAAAATTAAAGTCATGTCAAAATCATTTTTATTAAATTTAGGTAGCTCATGAATAGATTCCTTTATAATCAAAATTATTTTATTAAAAACACAAAAAGCTTTAGACATAGAGGAGTAACTAAGAAAAATGCCTTCATCGTATTTTACATCAAATTTTCTTAAAGCATCTTTTTCATTTAAAATAAAATATTTATAATTAAAATTTTAAAATATAAAATATTTGGTCTTTTGTTGTTCCATAATTCATAGGAAGTCTTGGAAAGTAATGATCTTACAAGAACGTTGTTTATGATATAGCATGATGTGTTAACGGCTTTGGCCCAAATATTATGATATAGCATAATGTGTCAACGGCTTTGGCCCAAAAATATTTGGGTATGCTATATTTATTAAGCATAGTTCTTGCCATTCCTTATAAACTCTTATTTTTTTCTCAAACAACTCTATTTTGTTGAGAAGTTATGATTATACTCATTTAAATCATAAAACTTTTTAAAATCATGGTTTTAAAATTCACCACCATGATCACTTCAAATATAGGTAATTATAAAACTCTTTTTATTTTGAACTAATTTTTAAAATTTTAAAAAATATTTCAAGCAATCAACTTTTATGTACCAAGAAATATGTCCAAGTATATCTATTATAATCATCAACAATTATAAATGTATATTTACTACCTCCTAGGCTTGTTTTATCAATTGATCCAAATAAATCCATATGGATCAATTATAGTGGTCTAGAGGTGCTTATTGGATTCTTTGATTTGAAACTACTTTTTATTTATTTTCCTAGTTGGCATGCATCACAAACTTTATCTTTGACAAATTTAATTTTAGGCATACCTTTTACTGGTTCTTTAATTATAATTTATGAAATTAGTTTCATACTTGCATGACCTAATCTTCTATGCCGAAGTCACATATCATCATTTAAAACTGAAAAGTAAGTTTCATTAGAAAACTCATCAAGATCAATAGTATAGACATTGTTAGTCCTTAAGACAATGAAAGATATATTTATGTGTGGTATTCTATAATGCAAGTATTAGATTCAAATTTGATGTTATAACATTTATCACACAATTGACTAATGCTTAGCAAGTTATGTTTTAAAATATCTACTAGTAAAATATTTTCAATCAAAAGGTTTGATTTATTATCTATATTTCCTTTGCCAATAATTTTTTATTTGTTGTTATCTCCGAAGGTGACAAATCTTTTGTCTTGGCTAGTGAGCTTAGAGTAGTGTGTTGGATCTCTGATCATGTGCCTTGAGCATCCACTATTAAGGTACTATCTCTTTCTCCTAGCTTGTGATTGTAGACATATCTACAAGAAAGGAGATTTTCTTTTAGGTATCTATTTAACCTTGTGTCCCTCATAAATAGATTTACCTATGATTGAGTGATTTATGGTTTCTTTAGGAATCCAAACTAATTTATGTTGACTATACCTTTTAAATAGATATTTGTAGGTAAAATGATCATATTTTTTATAAAAATTATATTTTTCTCTAGATGAGATATGTAATGTAGGTCCTTTAATGAAGATAGTTGGTTTTGTTGAGTGTTACTCACAAAGCCAATTTCTTCCTTTTTATGAACATGACCCTTATTAACAAGGATCATGTTTAGAAATTTATTACCTATTTTAAATTTTTTTAATATTTCTTGTAGTAAGATATTTTTTTTCTTAAGTGAATCTATCTCATCACACTTAGTGCAAGAAGCTAACATATTATCATCATGCTCATTTTTAATTTATCAAATTCATTAATAAGAGAAGCATGTTCCTTTTTTAACAACTTATATTTTTTACCAACTAGCTTATATTCATCATATAGATCATTAAAAGTAATAAGTAAATCATCATAAGCTAAATGAGATTTGATTGAGTCACTTACCTCATCATTGAGTGCCATTAGAGTGTAATTTGCAACTTCGTCTTTATTGATTGATTCCTCATCTTCAGATGGATTCGAATTGTCTCAAGTTACTTTGAGCACCTTCTTTTTCTTTGATAGCTTCTTTTTCACTTAGGGATATTTATTTTTTAAGTACACTAGCTTTCTACATTCATAGCAAATTATTTGATCCTTTTTTAGTTCACTTTTATTCTTAAAGTCTTATTTTGTTTTGTTCCTTTTTAAGAATTTTTTAAACTTTCTTGTAAGGAGTACTATGTCATCATCATCATCACTTGAGTTTTCACTCAAGTAGCCTTCTTTGGTTCTAAGTGTCATGTCCTTCATGTTCGTTGGATGGCTGTTTTCAAGTTCATCATGTGATATACACATCATTTCATAAGTCATCAAGAACTTGATAAGTTCTTTAAGTAGAAAATTATTTAGGTCCTTTGCTTATTGTATTGTTGTTACCTTAGGATCCCAACTTTTTGGAAGGGTCTTAATATCTTGTTAACAAGTTCAAAATCAAAAAAACTTTTACTAAGTACTTTTAGACCATTGACAATATTCGTAAAATAAGCGTACATGTCTCTAATGGTCTCGCTTAGTTTTATGCGAAACAACTCATAACTATAAACCAAAAGATTAATTTTTGACTCTTTAACCCTACTTGTGCCTTCGTATGTGACTTCAAGTGTATATCAAATCTTATATGCAGTTTTGTATATAGAAATCTAATTAAATTCATTTTTATCAAGAGCACAAAACAAAGCGTTCATCGCTTTAGTATTCAAAGAGAAAGTCTTTTTTCCCAAATCATTCTATTTGTTCATTAATTTGGAAAACTTCTCAAAATCACTTTCAACAATGTTCCATAATTCAAAATATATAGAGAGTAAGAAAATTCTCTTTCTAGTTTTTCAATACGTATAATCCATCCCATTGAACGTAGGAGGATGAGTGATAGAAAGACCCTCTTGATTAATAGCAAAAGCTATATCTCTTGGGTTTTAAACCAAATAGAAAGTAACCTTTGAGACTAACTATTAGGATCGTGAATGGCACTAAGAGGGGGGTGAATTAGAATAAGAGTGATAAGCAATTAAGACAGAAAACAACAGTAATGAAGAGCAATAAGAAAGTACATATCAATTTTATAGTGATTCAGTCATCGTGACCTATGTCCTCTCTCGATTCTTCTTCATTGAGGCTATCAGTGTCTACTATTAGTTTTCCTTCAATGAACAAAGACCAATGTTAGGACCTTTTTATTTTATGAGCTTTTGAATAATGTTTATCGAGTCTGTTTAATTCAGTTCGAATCAGATAAAGATTTATTTAATATTTATTTATTATTAAGAGTCCAAGTCCTTATGGACTCTAGGTGGAACTCTATAAATAGTGATGTAACATTTTCTTCAATGAAATATTATTTCAGTTTATGGACAAACCCTAAGAGGCCGATCCGAGATCGATCCCTTCAAAACGATCATCCCCTTTTCTTCCATTCTAGTTATCAAAAAAAAAAAAATTGTGTGAGGAAGGGTGAAGCCGACAGCCACGAACGTCGATCCTTCTCAACCGAGAAGGAACCTCTGCGTCCCGACCACCGCTGCCCCTTCTCCACCGCCGCCGCTGCTGCCCAGGCACCAAGTAGCTATCATCATCAAAAAGAGAGAGAGAGAGAGAAAGAAGAAGAAGAAGCCGCAGCCTGCTTCCCCTGCTTCCGGCCAACCCACCTACTACTGCTTCTCTCCGGCCAGCCCGCTTCCCGGCCAGAGGCCACTGCCACCCGTCGCCTCCCACACGAGCCACCACCGCTGCCTCGTTCTCCACCGCCGCCCGCCTCCCCTTGCGTCGCAGCCGTAGCCGCTTGGCCTCCCCTCCTCGGTGATCGTTGGTGACGCTGCTCCCAGTCGCTCCACCACCGCTGCCTCCTTCTCCACCGCCACTCACCTCCCTGCGCAACCCTAGCTGCCTCCCCTTGGGTCGCAGCCGCAGACGCCGATTCCTCTCCTCCATCGGCATCAACAACAGAGCATCCTCTGCTGCCGCAGCCGCGACCCTCGGCCTCCTTCTCCTCTCCACCGCCGCCGTTGCTTCCCGGCCGCTCGACCACCGCTGTCGCTACTCCTCGGCCACCAACCTGCCCCTCTCCAACACCGCCGCCCCTGCTTCCCGGCAGCCCGCACCCCTGCTTCAGCCCGCCGCACCGCTGCTTCCCTACCACCGCTGCAAGGAAACTCCTTCTCCACCACTGCCGCTACTTCCTGGCCGTTCGACCACCACTGCCGCTGATCCCCGGCCAGCGACCTTCGCCTCCTCGCTGCCCCATCTCGCTCGAGCGAGAAGGGCCACGGCCGCTACTTCGCAGCCAGCGGACCACCCCCTCGTCGCTTCTACCGTCGGCGACGCTGCCACAACCGCGCTACCATCGCTGCCTCCCCTTGGGTCGCAGCCGCAGTTGCTCAACCATCCCTCCTCGTGGCGATCAAAACAAGGCAACCACGATCGCTGCAGCCATCGTTGTTTCCTCAACCAGACGCGATCCCTCGGTATCACCAGCGCCTCCTTCTACAGTGCGACAAAGACGGAGCAACGCTGCCTTCCATCCGTACCGTCGCAGCCACCGTAGCGGCGAGCCTTTGGCGGCGCTGCCCCCAGCTACACCATCATTGTTGCCTCCCAGCCCTTAGCAGCAACGATCCCTCTACACAGCGACCGCAACAAACATCACTACCTCCCATCCGCGCCGTCGCAACCATCGCAGCGGCAAGCCCTTGGCGGCGCTACCCCCAGCTGCACCATCATCGCTGCCTCCCAGCCCTCAGTAGTAGTGATCCCTCCACGTAACGACCTCAACAAGCATTGCTACCTCCCATTCGCGTCGTCGCAGCCCGCACCGTCGTAGCCATCGCAGCGGCGAGCCCTTGGCGGCGTTGCCCCAAGCCGCACCACCATCGTTGCCTCCCAGCCCTCAGTAGCAGCGATCCCTCCATGCAGCGACCATAACAAGCATCGCTGCCTCCCACGTAGCGATCGCAGCTATAACCCCGCATCTTCGTAGCAACCCTTCATTCCCACAGTGCTGCCACCGACTACATCACAACAGCAACATCGAATAGGGCAGTGATTGATGCCTTAGTCCTAACACCAGAAATAGGAGTTGAGATTGCAGATTTGTAGTCTTACGCAATGGCCACCGATAACTCAGTGAAAGCAAAAATGGAAACATTGGAAATCAGAATTGAGAACCGATTGCAAAAAACACTTAATGATTTCAAAAAGAGCCTACTGGAGAGCCTCAGCAAATTTCAACAAGATGGGGGCTCAAGTTCTATGTTGCACAGATATGGAAATACAAGCGCTAAAATTTGTCAGACTTCTACAGTGTTAGAATATCAAAACATATTTGAACGATTGTAAAATCAAGCCAGAGATTGGTCTGAATGATAACTAGTGAATACATTTATTGAATGACTTAATCCAGATATCCAGTGTGAAGTTAAAGCTAGTCAACCCCGCACTATGATCATTGCGATATTATTTACACGTTTACATAAGGAAAAAATTAATAGGAAAAATCATGGAAACAGAAGTGACAACAACCAGATAATTAGCAAGTCACCTGCCTCATCTATTCCCAACCAAAGCCATGGCACCCGAAGACTACCCCAAGAAGAACTCAAGGAAAGATTAGCAAAGGGTTTATACTATGATGAAAAGTGGAGTATGGAGCACCGATGTAAACAAGAGCAACTTTTGATGATTGAGCTAATTGGAGAGGAACCGGAAGCAGAAGAGTTGGACTCTGATCATGAAGGTGTGGAAATTGATAAAGATATTAAAGTCATCACACATACAGTACATGTATTGGCTGGCTACGCTAACCCACAAACTATGAAAATCGAAGGAATTTTGAAGCATCAGCTGATCACTATTTTAATTGGTACGGGTAGCACTAATAATTTTATGGACAGGAAAGTTGCAGCCCGATTAGCTTACCACATTGAAGGCTGTGACATATTCGAAGTAAAGATCGTTGATGGATGAATTTTAACCTATAATAGCAAATGTTAAAAGATAAAATTGATTATACAAGGCCAAGAGTTTCTTGCAATGATTACTACACTAAAAGACAGACCTATTGCTTACACTATCAAAAAGTGGAGACCATACTTGATCAATGGGTTATGATGCGTTGCAGATAGCCTATGACTGAAGTGTTGAAAGAGAAGCTTCCCGAGTTTGATGCTGCTCAGCCTTGAGGACAAGGCTGATTTGAAGAGGGAGGAATTGTTAGGACCCTTTTATTTTATGAGCTTTTGAATAATGTTTATTGTGTTTGTTTAGTTCAGTTAGAGTCGGGGAGAGATTTATTTAATATTTATTTATTATTAAGAGTCTAAGTGGACTCTAGGTGGAACTCTATAAATAGTGATGTAACTTTTTCTTTTCGGCAATCAATCAATCAATGAAATATTATTTCAGTTTATGGACAAACCCTAGGAGGTCAATCCCCTTGAAGTGATCAAGGAGGCCGATCCACTCGAAGCGATCAAGGAGGTCGATCCCCTCGAAGCGATCATCCCCTTTTCTCCCATTCTTTTACGATAAGACTTTAGGGTCTTATCGACCAATCACCCTCTTATAACATTTTCTCCTTTTTACAAGTCTAAGAGATAGCCTGTTACAAGTCTCACACATCTCTTAGATTGGTCACAAAGCTAAAGAGAGAGGAGGACACTTAGCACTTTTTCAATACTTTTACAACCAAAATCTCTAGACTTTTGTTCATACTTTTTATGCTCTTCGGAAAGAGTGAGATATTTATAGACCCTAATAACTTCAAAAATGACATCAAAAAGTGTCTCATCCCGGGTTTCCGGAATACTAACGATACCACTGTCTATTTTGGGTGGTATGACCGCCTGATAGAGCCTTGGAGACTGAGTTCTAGTGGTATCATCACTTGATAGCATTAACTGCCAACGATACTACCGCCTAGACCACCTAGGAGGTTGAGCCTTAAGCAGTTCCACTGTCGAGTCTAGGTGGTGCCATCACCTGACGTGGTTCCAAGTGGTTGAATGATTTATTCAACTGCGGCCCAATTAAACCTTGTTTAGGACCCAATTGACTCCTAATTGAGTTAATAGGGTTTCTCCCAAAATTAACTCAAATTAAAGTCCTAACTATGATAGTTAAGGCTAAAACAATTTATGATACAAGGAATCTAAGTTGTTCAGCACGTCAATTGTTCAATTGAACTCTCGGTGAACTTTTAGCGAACTCTCGACGATCTTCCGACGAGCTTTCGACGAACTCCCGATGATCTTCCGACAAGCTTTCAGCGAACTCTCGGCGAACTTCTAGTGAGCTTTCGCTACATCGTCCGATCCTTTAATGTATCACTCGATTCATCCGGCCTAATGCCCGATCATTGACTCCAACCGAATATTAGATTCTTCTTTAATCATTTTGCTTATCTCATGATCATAGTTAGTCCTGCATCACTTATCTCTAACCCATAAATTAGATTATTAATTCATTAATTAATTTTATTATCAAAATCTAAAATTTAATACCTTTATTATTGATAATCTCTTAAAAAATTAATAAAAATATTATTTTACTATTTGGAATCTCAGTATTATCAATTTTATCTTTTTTTAATAATCTCTTATTTCATCATATTATTTATCAAGTTGCCACCGTATCGACGACACACGCTAAGCCAAGGAAAAAAAGGAGAAAGAATGAGTAGACGAAGAAGATATTTATGTCCGGATATTTTAGAAATATACAAATTTTTTAAAATGAGATTATAAACAGTAAAAGAGGATTACAAATAGTAATCTCCTAACATTAAATATTATTACTTTAAAAATCAATAGGCAATTTTCATGAAAAAATAAAATCTTCTTTTTAGTGTTTTCCCAAATAGTATCCCTTGTTTTCATGACTAGGCATCCAATAAGACAACTAGTCATGACAAAAGAAAAGAAAAAACCCTAGTCATGAAATTTTTTTGTCAAATAAAATATATAATATTTTTTTGTCAATATTGTTGAGAATCATATTAGGCATCCAAAAGATAGAGAGAGACCCAACAAAAGTAACCAATAAAACATGTTAATAAGAATAATCCTTTCAAAAAACAAAATTTTTTTGATAGAATGATTGATTGTTACTTTTTAAATATCTATAGGATTTGTTATAACTTAGTATGAAACAACCTAAAGTACTAAAAGCGATGTCTATCTAATATTAAGGAATTCTCTCCCTCCCTTTTTTTATTCAACTTTGCAGGGGAAAACATATTATACTTTCTAAAATTGATTTTATCAAAGATATTCAAAAAGATTGATTTTTTTCAATTAAAAAAAGTAGGGAAAACAAAGAGATGTTGCATGTTTTCTTATTAGCTCGAAAGTCACTGGAACAACATCAACACACATTAAAATAAAGTGTTTAACTTATCCTTATCTTAAGCTTGATACCAGAAATGGATGGGACAGGAGCCCACATTTCTAATAATTCTATTGCCTCTTAAGAAAAAAGAAGAGGGTGTAGATGAAATAAGAAGAATAAGACGAGAATTGCAACACCGTAAGAGAATTGTATAGTTTTTTTTTTCTGCATTATTCTTAATATGCAAATTGTGTTTTTCATTAATTTAGACATTGAACATAACTTCTACAATTTTATAATTCAATGGTTTATCTAAAAAAAATTAAATTAAATTGATAAGACGATTTATTTGTTAAGATCATAAGGAGAAGCGAATCGAAAGATAAATGTAAATGAATAATCGATCATCTTACAACACTGAGTTGCACGATGCCATAGGCATTATTCGATCGTGTCATCATTTTTTAGCTTCATTGCACAATGTAAGATTATAATGTTTGAAATGGGCAAATAAACTTTAATTAGCGCATAAAACAAGAAGCCAAGCAATTTAACAAGTCTGGATTTGGTCCAAAAGCTGGTTTTGTGGTGGCAAATGAGACACAAGTACAATGACCTAAGTGATCCTCTTATCAAGAACTAGTTTCTCCTTTAGTTTAGCATAAGATGATTTTTATATCGTATTAATTAATTGTTGACTTCAAAATACTTAACTTGATGTTGACTGACCCTTATTATCAGATTAAGATTTCGTTAACTCATAATAATTTTTTTATTGTTGTATTTTTTTTTTATTTGTATCAAAATTAATTGTGAATCCACGTCTGATAAATTTATTAAAATCCATCGTGTTTTACCAAACTTTTTAGATGAATTTCAAAATATAGATGTACGTCGCATCGAGTTAGGCTTTTTAGAATCAATTTCTTATGACTCGAGTGTTATTTATAAAACTAGTATTAAAGAAATTCTATACGATGCTTAGGTTAGTAAAAATTTAAAATAAAATTAACAGTACATGGAAAACTCTCTCTTTTTTTTTTTTTAGTGAATGGATAAAGGATTATTTCATAATTAAATATATTTTGATATATATTCTCCACTCGGACCATACTGATGATGATGATGACAATCATTGGTTTGGATCTAAGTTTATTCTACTAACATTAGATTTTATTCCTTGGGTGGTGGGACCTACTAAGACATTCTTGACAAACTTAGTTTCCTTAATATGTATGGTTTTGGAAGGTTCAAATTAGAAATGATTAAAAAAAAAAATACAAAAAATAAGTACATAAAGAACAAAATAAAAATAATATGAACAATTCACCAAGAAATTTAAAAGGGTGGAAAAATATTTACAATACAATGAAATAAACAATAATTACTTCCAAAATTTTTATATGATAAGACACATAAAATTAAAAATTAAACTATCAAGCAATAAGGAGGATTACTATAAATAAAATGATGAAAACTAGGCTTACTACTTAACCCAAACTGAGCCTTTCTCCTCAGTTCCTAAGCCTCAATTCAACATCCATTTTACCTCTCTCAATTTTATTGGCAGGAGTTCTTCAGAGAGATTGCTCTGCCGAGCTCAGTCCGATCCATCACGACCGAGCACCGCACATTGTTGTGGAACTTGGACTTGACGACCTTCCCCAGCATGTAAGCTTTTGACCTCACCGTGAAGCTCAGGGTCATGTTCACCGGGCCCGTTCCGCTGACACCCGGCCCTCCGCCGTAGAGCGCCACCTGCTTCCCCATCACCACCACGTTGAGCACCCTCTGGCTCTGCTTTGACTGGTGGAAATGGCTCATCTACAAAAAGGAAACGATCCGATGAGGTGAACGAAGCAGAGCACCATCAGGACAACTGATACGGTCAAGTGATGGCGATTACGTTTCCGCTGGCCACGGTGATTCCGTAGTAGTTGAGACTTAATGGTGTCGAGGTCACGTCCACGGCAAAGAAGCTCCCGGTGTTACGGTACGTGAACTCGACGGTCGAGTTCAGAGTGGCCATGCCGGTCGGCACGTTGGACGAATCGACGCCGGCATGGACGAAGAAGCTCTCGAATGTGATGCTCTACGGCGAACGACGAGTTAGAGAGCCATTGCGAATCGAGAGAAGAAGCATGACGAAGAGGATGAAGAGATCACCTTCATGGTGATGCGAGGCTTCTGAGTGCGGCTGGCGCCCCACAGAACCAGAGCAAAGAACGAGAGAAGGACGAAGAAAGCGAGGACGAATCTGAGGACGTGGCACCGACAAGGGACGCCCTCGTTTTCTTCGACGCCGCGGAGCAAGCGTTCCTCCTCGATCATCGCGGCCTCGTTCCGTTCCTTGTCGCCTTCGCTGCGGGGGCGGCGGCCGCCACTTCGGGTCCCAACAGCGGGCGACATGTTCCAGGAGTCGGGCATCAGCAACCCGGAGAACCAGTTGGAGGACGAGGACGACGACTGCCTGGAGTGGGAGTGTCGGTCGGAGCGAGACCGGGTGATGACGACGGGGTTGGCGTGGAACGTCTCCATATCCACGCTGCCGTCAAGCGACGGGCGACGCGTGTGCTTCAACGGTTGGCTGCGCGGCGACGATGAGCCAATGCTCGTCTGCCCGGAGTCGGTCCTGGCGTGCATCTTTGGTCGCTACGACGACAAGAACTGGCGGGAGAAGCTTCCGCGTGCTGATCCTCTGATCTCGCGCAACCAAGAAGATGAATTAAGGATGTAATATCATCGGACAAGCTCTGCCAACCCCTCATTAGGTAAGGGGATGAAACCATATAGAATGCGGGGCTAATCTTATTAATGTCGCACCTTTTCGCGTTGCAAAGAAGACATTGAACCTAATCAGAACCGATACGCTTCCCTTTCATGTTGAGATGGATTATGATTCTACGGCTGCAATTAATTTACCAAATGTAGTACAAAACTCTATATTCACAATATCTCCACCTAAACTTCGATTATCAATTATTATTATTATTATTATTATTATAAAAATCATGAAATGACTGGAGTCATTAATTTATTGAATCCAAACAATTAATCCAAAACGAATAAATCCAAATGGATGATCAGAGATCATTAACCTAAAATGCATAAATTCAATTTAATAATTTGTTTCAACTCAGCCACACAACACATTTTGAAATCGATGCAAATAACCGCATTATGGCCGAAATCCCAAATGGTCACAAGATTAATCCAGAAAGGGTTAGATGCCCACAAACAATCCAATCGGTGTTGCCAAAAGGTAAATTATAGAATAGCAAGTTCATTGCAACACATGCAAATATTTGCCAAAGCAACATGAAGTAATGTTGCTTTACATATTTGCCAAAATAGGGTAATATAACAATATACCTGCCACAACTTGAGAATAATTTTCCAAATAGAAGATTAGAGGAGATTAACAGGCCATTTAGGATATGGTTTGGAAAATTGTCAAGAAAAAAGGGCTAAAAAAAAGATCCAAATAGAAGCACTGCTAGAGTACAACAGAGACGAGGTAAACCAGAAATGCTTGATCTACTCCATTGATGAAGTTGGACCTGCTCCATAACCACCACCACCACGGCCAAAACCAGGCCTACCTCCAGGACCCTGCAATTTTCCAAGACATAGGAACAATTGGATAAACAGGTTCGATATGCTTAAGCTTGATTCATAAAACAAAAAGATAAAAAGTCGAAAACAGCATACAGTGGTACCATTTGTTCACAAACTGCACTTTTTGGAAATCATAGATGATCTATTGATATTTGATAAAGCCCAGTAGATAAATCAGACAAACTTGCACCGATGTATCTCTTTCCCAAGCTCATGCCAGCCTCCCACTCGATGCAAATGCAACAATTCAAATATCAAACATGACAGCAATCAAATTTAACACCGTGCTGACAAGGTAGGAAGGCATGCTGCAGATCAAATCTTCCTCTCTAATCTGAACTTTACTCGACATATCTATCCTTGATGCTACTCACACAGACTCAGATTTAACACCACCAACCCTGGTTGAGCCCCTAAATACCATTCCCAACACTCACAACCAAGCATGCCATGTCCTAATATCAGGCTATGCATTCTGGCTTACTTGCGAACTAGTCAATCTGTTGTCGAGCCACAAGTATATGACGTGAATGCCTCAGTGGATCAAAATTATAGCCAACCAGTCTAAATAACATGCACCTCCTCATTCTTCTTATTCATTCATAAAGGAATGGATAAACTAATAGTTTGAGAACAAATGGAAAAATAGAACCTGTCTAATAAATCATCATATACAGACAATGGAGGAGTCGACATCAGGTGAGACATATTGTCATTTTCAGCTAAACATTACAATTCTGGATTCCAAATTACAAAAGGTAGGTTCCAGTGCCACCATAATGTGTGCTAGAGCTAATCTAACTCAAGTTGGGTGGGGAATGCATCAATCAAGATTGGGCAAGAAATGAAAAAGCCGTAAGGCATAGGTTAAGAGATGAGATGCAACAATTAGCAAGAATGATTATTGTGCATCTCCTACAATCTATAATGGGTGAGGAATAGGTCTCGTGAAAATTTTGATGTTGCTGAATCAAGATATGAAACAGATCACAGAACAGAAACAACCAATGTATAGAGTTTTAATTCCAGCTTGTCATCTCGATGTTGAAACTAGCATACTTCTAGTTTTACCTTTGCAAAATACAATTTTTCAACAAAGATCATACAATCATTAATAATAAGTTTCAACAACACAAAATCTAAAAAATAGAAATTGAACAAGAACTTCAGAAATAAAACAAACATGTTGACCTCTTAAAGTTTACAGATACATGATATTAGTTTAATAGCAAACAAACACTCAAAGAAGATATGACTTGATCATGACACCAACCTAAGAAGTAGCACTAGAAAGAGCATCATAATCTATTGAAATGGAAAGCCACAATCACTGCAACATTCTACTAGAAAACATATCAAACCTCACATTTATCAAACGGTGCTCTAGATACAAAGGAGATCAGCAAAAGCAAAAGCCATCAGAGATAGGATATGTATCGACCTAGACACTGTAAGCATCTCAGATGACCGTCGTGAGATGTTAAAATCCATTCTCATCATCTAGCTTCAACAATTAACAAGACATACAGAAAAACTGCGAACATGAGCAGCATGACAAAGAGAAACCAAAATAAATGTCGCTAGCAAGGTACAAAGTACGTCCACAAGGTATACAGCAAGAAATGAAATCCTTAATAATGTTAACATAAAAGAAATAAGCCATCAGCGATAGGATTTGCATCGACCTAGACACTGTTAAAAGCATCTCAGATGACCGTCGTGAGATGTAAAATCCATTCTCATCATCTGGCCCCATACATCAACACAACACAAACAAAAACATTTGCATGACGAAGGAAAACAAAAAAAAAAAAGACATTGCAAATCATGTAAACTAAGTCATAATGTGGTCCCCCCCCCCCCCCCTTTTTTTTTTTTTTATCACGGAGAAGGCATATTCCAAATGACAAAGCTCATGTTTAAAATTCAATGGATCAGAACTTTAAAATGCATGTTCAGTTAGAAAAATACAATCATCAGTTGAGAAGACTAGTAAGCCCAACTTATCTAATTAAGGATACGAAATTTATTATACACATGTAATTGTGTTGGTAATCTTTTCTTAGCACAAAGCATTGCAGAAAAGAATCAATCACCTCATTAGGTAGCACATCTATGTACATAAACACGTTCAACAAATCATAAAACGAGAATATAACATCAGCAAACATATGACAAACCAAAACGTTGCTTACCCTGAATGATGGCTGAAACTCAGGAGGTGCGCCACCCTTGTCACCGCCCAAATCACCTGAAGGACCACCACGGGGTCCTCCACGGTATCCATCCCTATCTCCAAACCTTGGCCGATCACCTTCAAAGCGAGGCGGGCCCCTAACCACAGTTCACAGTATTCCAAGATCAAATCTCCGGTTCAATAAACCAAAGAAATAGGTTCTAGTCCCTTCCCTTAGGTGTCTATAAGAACAAAAGGTTATACCTTGGGCGGTCACCAGGAGGGCCGGAGCCAAAGGGTCGGGGCGGCGGCCTAGAGGACTTCTTCAGAGTAGCGGGGACGATCTCGGACGGGAGGTTGAGGTAGGTGCGAAGGTACTCGATGCCATCGTTGGTGAGGTACCAGTAGTAATGCTGCCACGCGAATGTCTCTCTCACGTACTCCCTCGACTTGAAGCTCTGCATGAGCTTTATCACCTGCAAGTTCGGCACATCAATCTCCTGGTGCTTCGCGAGGTTGTAATCCTTCTTCGCGTACAGCACCCCCTCTGAGCCACAAGAACCAAATCAAGAATCAAATCAAAACCAACAAAAATCATAAATTTGACGACAATCACAAGGATTAGGGACAAACGCAACCTTGGAAGAGGTACTTGCAGATCTCATGGCGGTTCTTCTTTGGGATGATCTGACAGAAGGGAAATGGATTAGACAAAGAATGGCGAACATAATGAGAGATATCGAAGCAAGAAGGTTAGTTGTGTTCGCTTACCATGCTGCTGGGGGAGATCCGCCGTCGAGGAGCTCGAGCGCGGCAGAAGGTACAGAAAACCCTAATGAAATGACCGAGCTCATATATAGAGGGTTGCACGGCATCGGATCGTTGATACCCCTAAATCATGCGGCTCAGATTGACCGGGCTGGAGTAGATTTGATTTCCCTATTTGACGAAGAAATTGTTTGAATACGGCCACGTATGAGGTTAACGCCCTTTTTCCTATTCCGTTCCCTATCGCTGCGGCGCGGCCCGGGCTGATCTTAACCTACATGGTTCACGAACTTTGAAGCAACTCGAACGGTGAATCGCAATATACACGATTATAAAGCAACTCGCAGGCGCAACTTCGATTTGCGGTAGCCCGGTCCTTCGGCTCGGGAGGCTAACACGACAGAGACCAACGAAAACCCCAATAAAGAGAAAGAGGGGCGAGAGGATACAGAGAGAGAGAGAGAGTGATGGGGGCGAAGCTTCGGTACGCGATGGTGTGCTCCTCGAACCAGAACCGGAGCATGGAGGCGCACGCGCTGCTGAAGCGGCACGGGTTCGACGTGTCGTCCTACGGGACGGGGGCGCACGTCAAGCTCCCCGGCCCGTCGCTGCGGGAGCCCAACGTATACGACTTCGGCACCCCCTACAAGTTCATGCACGACGAACTCCGCCGCAAAGATCCCGACTTGTACGATGATGCCTCCCTCTTCTCCCTCATTGGCAAAGCTCTGTTCTTGAACCTTGGTGTCGGATGCAGGTATAAGCGCAATGGGATACTGCCGATGCTCAAGCGGAACCTCGGCGTCAAGAACGCGCCGCAGCGGTGGCAGGACAATGCCGCAGATGGCTGTTTCGACGTCGTCGTCACTTTCGAGGAGAAGGTCTTTAATATTGTCATTGAAGGTCGGTCTTTCCTTTTCTTTGGTACATATTTGTATGGCCGTCCGCGTTGTGCCTTTAAATCTGGGGCCACAGAGCCGCATTTTCTGATTTGGGGGATTTCAAGCTTTGATAGTCTGTTTGTTTGTGTCATTCTTTAATGGCGACCTTTTTGGTTCATAACGATGCAAGTGCAATCGCTTTGATAAGGATGACCTTTTTTATTTCTCATGACTTCAATGAGCAAATGGAAGTCATGAGCAAATGGACTTCAAAGAGTTAGCAGGTTTCTTAGATTGTCATATGTTTTGGCCCAAATAACACACGTAGGAAATGTTTGGCATGCAACACGCTGAAGTGGTTTTTGAATCTTTTGGACAGACCTTAGTAATCGGAAACAAGTGTTGATAAGAAGTGTCCTGATTATCAACTTGGAGGTTAAAGATAATCACGAAGAAGCTGCCACCGGTGGCAAGCTCGCTTTGGAATTATGTCAAGAGGTATGTATTTTATACTAAGATTTATGTTTGTGATAATCTATATGTGCTTAAGATGGTCGTATCAATGACATCTGGACATTGCCCTCTGTCTTATGTTGAGTATCTTAATCTCGTAGTTGAATTAGTTCAGGTGCTGTATCTTAACAGATACTATGCATGTCTCACTTTGCCCATTGAAATTATGCAATATGCTTGCTTAGATTCTTCAGAATTTTGCTCTTGTCTTTCTTATCCAAGTAAAAAAAATTAAAAGAAGAGGTGCATCCTTAACCTTGTGCCTATGCAAGGACAAATGATGTATATACTAATTTCTTAAGGACTCTTATTTAATTTGGTAGATCTTCGGAACTACTTCTTTCTGATGTCACAGAGTTATGATGTTTTCTCATTTCACACTTTTATCAGTCACTATATCACCTTTTCAGAAAATTCTGGTGAAGTTTCCTTTGAGCCCTTTTGCCTTTCATGCTGGTCCCAAACAAGCTTCTAATTTTCATGTATAGCTATATATGTTTCATATGCATGTGACTACAATAAAGGATTCAATTTTCAGATGTTCTGACGCATGTTGAGTGAAAATTGTTCATCCTGTGGGGTTCCTGTCTGTTAATTATGAGGCTGTTTCAGTGAGATACAACTTCTTGATAGGTTCAGAGTATTTTCGGTTATTTCCGGCTTGTTTTGTCATGTTTTGTTCCATTTGGCATTCTTTCAAGACTGTTTCATTCATTTTAATTGAATCAGCATTTTAGTTGACTGAACTAGAACTTAAAAGTTAAGAAGTACCATTACCCGTTGTTTAACTTAAGAATCATTTTGGAATTTGCAGCAAACAGGTTTAGAGCTTTGAGGTGTCATTTGTTAGATCATGGGCACAACAGTCTGCTCTTTATTGAAGTTCTCTTTCTCTTTTTCTTTGTTATTTCCACTATTGCGGCACATTAACTGTATCGACAAGTTGCATGCCAAGATGTAATTCCTGCATCGAACAAAATTCCCTCATACTTCAAGAACTTAAAACCATAAATTCAATGCAAAACAATCTTTTGAGCAGTGTCCACACAAATATTTAATTATCAAATCACATTTGCCTTGATAAAGTGACTTGTCTTGACCGATGTGCGCCTTATGTAGCCATACTTCTAATCAGATTAGGGTTCCCATGACTTCTCTTTTCTTTGAATACCATGTAGTTTACTATTCAAGGAACTAATCTTACCTAACCCTCAACAGATTTGTCCACTTGACAGATCTGCATTTACCTACACACTTGAATAGAAGGCGGGTGGTTCTTAACTTTGCAATTCCTTACATTGAGTGTGGGCGCTGGGTTTCAAGGTTGATCAATAAGAACTGGCCAACACTCAACACACCACCAAGCCAATTCTTAACAATTTGTTTACCTCAAAAGGAAAAGGGAAGCAAAGAATCATTGATGGCTATCACCTATAGCAATTCGACTAGGGGAAGGGGAAGAAGAATACGAAGGAGAAAAGACAAAAAAAAGAAAACCTATGAACTGTGACGTTGACTATAAATTGGGAAGAAACCACTTTCAATGCTTGTGGTCACCACCAAGTGGAACAAAAAGGAAATGACAATGAGAGAGGGAATAGGAGTGACGAGAACAGCTCTTAGCCTCATGAAGGGATAGGGATGCATGACATAAAACATGACAGGAAAAGGGAAATGCTACATTTGAGCAATTTCACTGTAGAGTTATTTTTATTTGATATTGCATTAGCTAATATTTCAGAGCAATGTTTCAATTTTCGTTTTGAAGCTCATATTGGTCAGGCCATCCGATACTTCATGGTAGGCTTCAATTTTCAGTCTGAGACCCATATAGGTCCCTGGCTAATTGATATGGGTTTGGTACATACCAGCATATTAGCACATGGTATGCCAGCGGACTAATCTACACGGTCCAAATAGAAAGAGGGAGAGGAGTGGAGGAGGACGCTTGAAATCTAGTTTTTCAAATCTAAAAGAAAACTAACACTCTGTTGCAAAAGAAGACTTGAAAATAAACCTATTGTTGATAGTTGTGGCTGTTCAGAACTCCAATTAAAGAAAAAAATAAAATTTTAAAAAAGAACTTTGTTTTGAATTGGACATGGCAAAATCGCTTTGTCCAGTTGCTGGTCCGAGCCAGTTGTCGGTCCTTGGTCGATAAATTCCAATTAGTACATATTAGTTCAGCTGATTTTCTGAACTTTGATTCATACTTCATAGTGATGGAGATCTTTGAGGCCACATGGGGGTCATTGCTATTTTTGAAATTGTAGATAAGTTTTTGGTTTTTGTATGGCATACATATAAAGGTTATTTACTATAATAATATTTTTGTATGATATCCTTTTATCTTTTTTATTTTAGTTCTTTTTTTAAGTTGATCTTATGGAATGAAAGTGAAAATGTCTTTTCACGTGTATTTTATTAGTTTCTGACGTTCGCTTTCTGATTTTTTGTATTTTTTACTGCTTTTGTGATTTTCACTATGTTTGGATTTTACATTATTTTCTCACCAATTACAATCTCATTTAGGTGTTCTTTTTATCTCACCATTCTTGGTCATATCACCCTTTGCAAATCCCTATCTTGATTCCATGAACCTTGGGATATAGATGGAGAGAAATGGATAAAGTAGTTGAGGGTATATAAGATGAGGAGATGTGTGCAAAGGAGTTGAGAAGCTAACAGTGACTTCTTTGAATGTTTAATATTGCACAGACATGTTTAAGGAGACTTGTAAAGGAGTTGAGAAGCTACCAGTCACTCTAGTGTTCCTCGAGTAACTTAGATATTAAGGAGACATGTTTAATTGATCAATTCATTTTGTTATCTTTTTTTTTTTCAATAATGAAATTGGACTAGTACTTCATGTTAGGAGACTTTAGATTGCTGACTAGTACTTCATGCTAGGAGAGTCTTTAGATGTTAAGGTTCGTGGAATAAATAGATATATAGGGATCCTATGAACTTATATTTTGCATGTTTATATAAAGGGAGAAAGGTTACTCCTTTTTTAAGTAATTATTTGGCAATACTGTGGAGAAAGGAGGTGGCTCAATAGGGATAGTGAAAATGAATCTCTCGATAAATCATGTTGAGATTTGGCTTGTTATTTTAACTAGTAGACTGATTTGGTCTTGAATAAAGAAAAAACATGCAGGATATCATTTGAACAAAAATGATATCTTTTCTTTTGTGTGTGTGTGTGTGTGTGGATAGAGAGGGGTCTGTAAAACCACATTTTATTTGCTCTCTTTTCACAGAATGTTATACATGGACAAAATAACAAATTCTAGAGAGAGATAACAAATCAATTTATTTGTTAAAAATAAATACTTCAGTTAAGAACAAGGAGGTGGATCGATAGGGATAGTGAAAATGAATCTCTCAATAAATCATGTTGAGATTTGGCTTGTTATTTTAACTAGTAGACTGATTTGGTCTTGAATAAAGAAAAAACATGCAGGATATCATTTGAACAAAAATGATATCTTTTCTTTTGTGTGTGTGTGTGTGTGTGGAGAGAGAGGGGTCTGTAAAACCACATTTTATTTGCTCTCTTTTCACAGAATGTTATACATGGACAAAATAACAAATTCTAGAGAGAGATAACAAATCAATTTATTTGTTAAAAATAAATACTTCAGTTAAGAACAAGGAGGTGGATCGATAGGGATAGTGAAAATGAATCTCTCAATAAATCATGTTGAGATTTGGCTTGTTATTTTAACTAGTAGACTGATTTGGTCTTGAATAAAGAAAAAACATGCAGGATATCATTGAACAAAAATGGTATCTTTTCTTGTGTGTGTGTGTGTGTGTGTGTGGAGAGGGATCTGTCAAACCACATTTTATTTGCTCTCTTTTCACAGAATGTTATACATGGACAAAATAACAAATTCTAGAGAGAGATAACAAATCAATTTATTTGTTAAAAATAAATACTTCAGTTAAGAACAAGAGAAACAAATGTTCTAAAGAAATGTAGTGTGAAACTTGACTTCATCATGTTATTTGCCGAAGAATTCTTTTGGTCTGAAACAAGGAAAAGATAAATTATACACTTTAATTTCCCTTTCTGTCACTGAGTATAACCAAGTTGATCAATTGCAAACTAAGCTCTCATAAGTCATCAGAGAATTCAGATGTGGAGAAAGACCATTTTGAACAGTAATATGCCTGAAGATAAGACAAAACATATACGTAATCAATCCTTTAACAATGTCCTCATATTTTGTTATTTCATGATGCTATGTGAAAACCGCCTTACCGTGCATGTAAATTTGCCTATCTCAAGTTATTTCAATGAAAAATGTCATGTTTGTATTAGACATCCTGTTCTTTAATTTTCTCTTAATGTGATATCTCATTCATCATTTACAACAGTATCTATACAGTAAATCACTGTCAGATTAAATTTCTTAGTATATGCTAATCTATCTTTTTTGGTAAAATCTCTAGCTCTTTGACAATATTTCATGTCTGGCATAATGGCCACTGAGATTACAGAGTAAATATAAATAATTTCCAAGCCTAGTTAGCTACTTGATCTTTTGCTTATATCAGTGGGAAAATACTGATGGATGGTTACTATTATCTTCTACATAGTAAAGTGCAACTACAATTAAAAATTATGTGAAATCTAATTTTCGTTGTTTGTGAATATGAAATGGACATCTACAATACCATTTAGCTAATAAGAGGTATATCATGGTGTAGATCGAATCAGCAGACTGCTGGGAGGATGCAATTGATGATATTGTTGCTGCATTTGAGAGACAACATAAGCGAAAACTTCTCTACACGATCTCTTTCTATTAGATTTAAAGCGGACATCTCATTCTATTATATTAGATCGAAAGTGAATCTATTTTACTTGGTGTTCTTAGTCATCTTATGAGAAAAGTGAAACCCTACATCATGTCTAAATAGTGTTGGTTTTCTGATGGTAGAAGATTCAGAACATAACCCCTTGCTCTGGTAGAGTTCAGGTGGGCAGAGGAATCTGGTTGGTTTGATGAGTTGAGTTCGAATTTGTACTTTGTTTCTCAAACAAAAATAATAGATTGTTCTTCTGGGGTTGACCCCAAGTATTCATGACATGTTAAATGTTTGATCCACACCTGACAAGGCCAAGTGTTTTTCAAGTCAGACCAGTTCAATTGCCAGATTAGACTTAAGCTTAATATCGATATTTTTGATCAAGTATTATCATTCCTAGGATCATGATTATTGAGAAATTTGACTAAGTCTCTTTCGATAAATCGGGTAATAAAATGGAAGAGAAAATGAGTTTCATCAATGTATTGGGATTGATTCCTGAATCAAATCCCTGAAAAAATGTACATCATGTTAGCACATTGAGGAGGTCTCAATGCAACATCGCATCCAGGGATGAAAGAAAGCATTCAGTCCTTTTCTGAAGCTAGTCGGTCTCCATTATGAGATCCTTGTGATATCAGCCAGTCCTTTTTCTGAAGGTTAGTCTGTCCTCCATTCTGAGATCTTTGTGATCGCATTCTTACTCGACCGTCAGCCAGAAGAAGGTTTTCATTCCACCGGTGCTCTGCATCTTTTGCCACTAGGTGGCGAAAAGGAATGATCTCATGGCTTCTTTTCCCGGTGGTCCTTTGCATCACAAGCACAGCATTGATACATTTGGGCGAGATCTCATACGGTCATAGGAATAGCTACAACAGTTCAGGTTTGTTTTTATGTGGTTAATTGATACATTAACCTGCAAATATATATATATATATATATATATATATTTGCTCCAAAGGATAAACGGAGATTTGATCTCAATATATTATTGTTAATCAAAATCTTTATGAGCCATGCTAAATGACACCCTCAAAAATTTATGGTCTCATGTTATACTATCACCAAACTAATTTTCTAAATTTAAACTTACCAAAACCAAATCGGGAAGTGACCAAGTTGAGGCTTGGGTCATTGGGTCATTGGGTCGTTGGTCGAGCGAGTGGGTCAATTGATCGAATCACATGTTTAATATATATAGTAAAAATATAAAATTAATTAAAATGTATATATTGTTGTTGATAGTAAAAGTTTACAAGTTAGATTAGACGATACCTTAAAAAATTTATCAAATAAGGTCTCAAATTTTTAATATTTGATAAATATATCTATCTTTTATATCATCACCGGATCAATTTTTTAAATTTACATTTTATCGAATGAGGCTTTGAATCCTTGACTTCTAATAAATTTTATTAGATAATATTTTGAACCTTAACCTTTATTAAGTGAGTCTAATAAAATTTGATGGTATTTTTAATGATAAGACAATCCTCTTAAGCCATCATCTTACAAAAGTTCTGTCAACACTTTCTCTAAAAGCATATGTTTATTATCCCAATGTTAATAGCTTCGATTCCACAAAGAAATGTTATTTCAGCACTTGGTGTCGAATTTTGTTTTTTTTTGTTTGAACATCATAATCTGAATAAATCTTAATTAATTATCAGCGCACAAAAAATAAAAAAATGTAGATTATCATTTGAAGGACAAGAGGAAGAGAGAATAATCCATTTTGTGGTCCATAAATGATGCTTTCTTGAATCCATGGGACCCTCCATGTACAATCATGTGATATGAACTTAATATTAGGTTTTATGCTTTGCATCCAATGTATATATACATAATTTGCATTCAAGAACTACAACAAAATATTGACATAATATCTCGCTTTAGTTCTATATCGAAAATGAATATATTGAATTAGTGGTTAGTCAAGTCAACAAAACGATATCCACCAAGTATGAATGTAATTAGATTTTATAATCATAATAAATTATAATTAATATAAAATGATAAGAAAGATTGCTTTAATGAAAACATAAAATGAGAGGAGCAAAAGGAAAAGAGATATTTTCCTCACTATTCCAACCGTCGATCCATTTGTTTGTTTGATGGTTAAATGTACCTTTCCATTTATGTCGGGAAGGTTAAATGAACGAGCGACGTGTTCATTCGGGTGACATCCAAACCTAACTATCAACTACTTTTCACCCACTCACTCACTCACAAAAAGAAAAAAATCAAATCAAATAACATTATACTTATATATCTATATCTAAAGTCTTATTTATTTCTTGAAATATGAATTCGGCAGGTATGTGAATAGTTAAAGCTCTTAGTATGCGAAAAGCCTAAAAAATGTTGTGGATAAGCCGAAATGATTTTGTGGATAAGCTCACGAATTGACGTTCAAAACGTGGACGCACTTCCAAATCGCTTTATGTTCTTCGTGGTCGTCGGTGCAATGATTTGGTTGGAGGATGTGAAGTCACCACATAGACAAACATCCATTCATGACATTACATCTAATTGGCTTCTTGATTTTTTTTTTTTTTCCTTTTGTGATTTATTGTTATATAAGTCAATTTATATGACTTAATCTTTTCTATCTAGTAGAAAAAACCTAAGAATATATTTCATGAAGAGGTAAACAAGCAGTAAGTATCATTTGATGATTATAAGTATCTTTACTAACATAAAAAAGGGTTCCATAGATCTATAAACTTTTAACATTCATAGATAATACATATTTTTAATTAATTATTAAAAAATTAAATAAAATAAATAATAATAATAATAATAATAAAATAAATAAATAAATAAAAGATCCATATAATCGATCTTAAGTAATTAAGATCTATCCCTGTGTGTAGGATAAGGATGGTTGAGATTGGTGATGATGAGGAAGGACGGTCAAGATGGAAACCGACGAATCCGAGCATCAACCCGAGCATATTCCCGGACATGTTCTTGCCGACATTGCCCGTTTGTCCATTTCCTGTGGGGCCCGCTTTGTGGGCCCGTCCATAATATCCCGCGCTTTTGTGGGTCGAATTAATTCGCGCTCGGATTAGACGTCGATGGATTTGGTCGTCGTTTCGTGACCGAAACCAGCCGACGTGTCTTCCTTCGTGTCTTGAGTTACATCGTGCGCGTCCGTCGTAGAGCGTCGCGTCCCTCTCCGGGCCACGTGGAATACTGCCCCTGCCTTCGGTCCAAAGAAAGAAACCGACACCATCACGTGGTGGGGCCCATCCACGTCCTATTGGTCTCACCCTTCCTTTGGTCTCGGCGACGTGACACTCGAAGACGCTCCACGTTCGTGACGGTCCTTTTAGACCCATATCACGGGCCGTCCGATTATAAGTATATCAGAATCTAACGGTTCAGATCGGATTGATGGGGGTGACTCGAGCATCTATCTCCAAGTGTGATTTCCCAACCACCGGAAGATCACGGACGTCCACTCGGTCGACTCGGACGGCCCCCTTCAGCTTCGCACCGCTACATATACCCCGCCCTCCTCCGTCCATCTCAAGCGCACAGCCACCGGTCGCAAACTACTGTTTCAGTCGTACCTGCAAAAGATGGCCGAGGAGAAGCACCACCACCACCTCTTCCACCACCACAAGGAGGAGAAGCCCGCGGAGGAGGTGATCTACTCCGAGACAGCCTACTCCGGCGGCGGTGACTACGCCTCCGGCTACACCGAGACTGTCGTCGCCGAGTCGGCTTCCGATGAGTACGAGAACTACAAGAAGGAAGAGAAGCATCACAAGCACAAGGAGCACCTCGGCGAGATGGGCGCTGTCGCCGCCGGTGCCTTTGCTCTGGTAATTCTTCTTGATCATAGGTTTCGGTTCTGCTATGATCACAAACAAACAATTTAAGCTGACACGAGCACATGGCGATGAAACAGTATGAGAAGCACGAGGCGAAGAAGGACCCTGATCACGCCCACAAGCACAAGATCGAGGAGGAGATCGCTGCAGCGGTGGCGGTTGGCAGCGGAGGCTATGCCTTCCACGAGCACCATGAGAAGAAGGATGCCAAGAAGGAGGCGGAGGAAGCGAGCGGAAAGAAGCATCACCACCACCTCTTTTAGGGGCTGCCCTCTTTGATCCGCTTCCATGTGCTGCACCAAATAAGTTCAGGCTGGCTTGTCATGGCCTTGGCTGCTACAATAATTGGGTGCATATGTTATGTGAAATAGATTTGTATTGAGTGTGGGATGCTTGGTACTTTTTTTTTTATCCTTGTATCAAAAACCCTTAAAAATAAGAAAAAGGCTTCTGAGAATGTTCTTTCTAAGATCTTATAATGAACAATCTTTTCCTTTTTCACTTAAATAACAAAATATAAAATTTAATCTCAACAGTGACTGACCACCTAATTTTCATATTTTAAGCTATGTAAAGTGGGTTTTGCTGAGTAAATGCAGTTTCAGCTTTCATTGACTTTGAGAAACAAAAGCTGACTAGTTCCTGTCCCAAATCTTATCACCAGTCACACTGAAGAATGCAGGTTTCATGGAGAAAATAAAAGCAGGATTGATTATGACTCATCAGTCTCAAGTTTCTTTCTCCTATATTATCCCAGTCTGTGTTGGGACTGAAAGTTTTTGGATCAGTGGGATCTCCAAATCACTCATGTCTGAATTTTATGCAATTACTGAGTTGTGATTTCCTCTTTCTAAGAATTAGATTCTTGTTTGTGATGAACATCACACATATGCTTTTTTTAACTATCTTCTAGAACAAATTTGGAAGAGTCTCATATGAATTTTATTTATTTTGAATGAGATTATACTGATTTTTTATCCTATTGTAATCTTATTAAAAATCAATCACCTCATTCAAAATAAATCTAATTCAATCTTCTTCTTTTTTTTATCAAAATTCATTCTAAGATTTATGCAAACATATAAAATGGATTCTTATAATTCAAAACCATGAAAATGAGAAACTAATGATTCTTACCGTCCATGAAAGAAGAAAGTAATGTGTCATGCAAAACAAAACCCGAAAACAGTGCCTCGCAAGTGTGGATCTCTTATCGGGTTCGGCCTGTTAACCTGTTAGGATCCCGACTCGTCGTCGATAGGAATTAATAGAAAAGTTAGGGTTCTCTCCCGGAGGCACAGAGAGGAGGAAGAAAAGAGGCGCAAGCGAAGGATGAAGAAGTACGAGCTTCAACTTCGAGTTCCATCGGTACAGTAGTCCTCAAAGCCTCTTCTTTCTTGTTGGGCTGACAACCTACGAGTTCAGCCAATAGTGAGCTTTAACAGCCCATAGTGG
Organism: Musa itinerans; assembly: GCA_001649415.1. NCBI lineage: Eukaryota > Viridiplantae > Streptophyta > Magnoliopsida > Zingiberales > Musaceae > Musa > Musa itinerans. The sequence continues at coordinate 72,525 of LVTN01000601.1, read as the reverse complement.
GCTTTAACAGCCCATAACCCACCTCATTTTTAATCTAACCCTAGATCTAATAAGGGGGGTATGGTGACGGTGAAATAGAGGCAGAAAACTACAGTAGTAGGGGCAGAAAATTATAGCAGCAATGTGATTGAAAAAGAGAAGAAAAGGGTAGAAAAATAAGAGAATGAAAGGGAAGAAGACAAGGACAATGTAGAGAGACTATTCTCAATCATCCAAGTAGTGTTTTTATCTCAGGTTAGATCAGATCTATAGTAGATTCTTGCTGTGATTACTTGGGGAGATTTTTGATATTGTGCACAATGAGGTAATCCTTGTATCCCAGTTATTCTCTTGATATTATTGTTTGGGTTTTGGGCAAAAGATTTTGATATTTGTATATTCATTATTCTTATAGTGGATTATCTCTGGTTTGCTCTATGCTTTTTACCTTTCACGTTGGAGGGGTTTTCCAAAAAAAGTTGAGTCTACAGAATCAAAAGATAATACCACAGATATAGTGCAGGGCGATGATTATTTGATTTTGTCTCCTTCTGATGATATTTTTTATTATGTGTGTCAAGATCTTGAGTGAGTGATCGACATAGGTACTTCTTATCATGCTACACCACGATGGGAGTTTTTTGCTATATATAGGTCTGAAAATTTTGGTATTATCAAAATGGGCAACTATGACACGACAGACATCATTGGCATAGCTGATATCCACATAAACACCAACCTTGGCTGCAAGTTAGTGCTTAAGGATGTGAGATATTTAATTGACTTAAGGTTGAATTTAATTTCAATTGGAAGACTATATAATAAATACTTTAATAGCAGATTTCACAGAGGGCAATAGAAGCTCAGTAAGGGTTCTCTTATTGTGGCTAGTAAAAAGATATGTCACACTTTATACAAGTTACATACCAAAGCTTGTGGTCAGCAGTTAAATACTATAAAGAAAGACTTCAGCATGGAGTTGTGGCATAAGCAACTAGGACACAAGCGAGAAGAGGCTGCAAGCTCTTTCTAAGAGAGATGTATTGTCAGACCTCAGAGGTACATGTCTGAACCCTTGTATTGATTGTTTGACTGGTAAACAACATAGAGTTTCATTTGCTAGTCCTTCTTTGTCTAAAATAATGTATGCCTTAGACCATGTTTATACAGATGTATGTGGTCCTTTGAGGATAAAAACTCATTGTGGATTTGTTAATGTTCCTAGTATTAGTGGTGCACTTTATTTTGTCACTTTTATAGATGATTTTTTCAGGAAAGTTTGGACTTATGCTATGAAGACCAAAGATCAAGTTATTAATGTCTTCAAAGAGTTTCATGCTAGAGTTAAAAATGAGACAGAAAAATAATTGAAATGCATAAATCAATAATGGTGGTGAGTACATAGGATTGTTTAATAATTATTGCATGTCACATGACATCTAACATGATATGACAGTTCTTAGTACATCTCAGCATAATACAATTGCAGAGAGGATGAATCACATAATTATGAAAAAGATCGGATATATGCTTTCATAAGCCAAACTACCCAAAAAGTTTTGGGATGAGGCTTTGAGGACTATAGTTGATGTGATCAACTTGTCACCATGTATAGCCCTAAATGGTGATGTTATAGAGCATGTATGGTCAGAGAAAGATATTTCCTATAAGCATTTGAGAGTGTTTGGTTATCATGCATTTGCACGTGTTCCAAACAATAAGAGATCCAAGTTGGATGATAAGACAAAAGAATGTATTTTTCTTGGCTATTTACATGATCAGTTTGGTTACAGGCTATGGGATCCAAAAAAGCAGAAGGTGTTTAGAAACAGAGATATTGTCTTCTTTGAGGATCAAACTCTTGAGGATTTGAAGAAGAATGCACCAGCCAAGACTTTTGCAGAAGGATTAGCAGAAGGGATTAGCATATTGTGACCCAATTACTCATCCAGTATATCATGGTGATGGAGGAGATGTGCTGGAAGATGGTGTAGAGCCCGATGTTGATTTACCTGTAGGACATATTGAGCAAGAAGAAGTTTGAGAGCAACTTCCCATAGAACCTCAATTAAGAAGACCTTCTAAACAATATCAATCTTCCAAAAGATACTCTACATATGAGTATATGATACTTATTGATGCAGATGAACCAGAGAATTACCAAGAAGTAGTTAAAAGTGAGCAGAAAAAGAAATGGTTAGTTGCTATATAGGAAAATATGGATGCTCTGTAAAAGAACCATACATATGATTTGGTGTAACTACCAAATGGAATGAATGCCTTGAAGAACAAGTGGGTTTTTAAGTTGAAAACTCAAGAATATTGTTCTCAACTAAAGGACAAAGCTAAATTAATTGTGAAAGGCTTTGGTCAAAGGAAAGGTATTGACTTTAAAGAGATTTTTTCTCTTTTTGTTAAAATGTCTTCTATTTGTGTTGTTCTTGGTATTGCTGCTAGCTAAAACTTAGAGGTTAAGCAATTATATATGAAGATAGCTTTCCTTTATGGTGATTTGGAGGAGAAAATTTATATAGAGCAACCAGGTAAAGAGAACTTTATCTACAAGTTGAGGAAGAGCTTGTATGGGTTGAAGCAAGCTTCAAGATAGTGGTACAGAAAGTTTGATTCATTTATGACTAAAAATTAATATAAAAGAATTGCTTCAGATTATTGTGTGTACATCAAACGGTTTGGTGATGATTTTATTTTTCTCTTACTTTATATTGATGACATGTTTATCCTCAAGAAAAGATATGTCTATAATTGATAGGTTGAAAAAGGAATTGAGTGAGTCTTTTGCAATGAAGGACATGGGACTAGCAAAGCAAATACTAGGCATGCAGATTTTCGGAGACAGAAAAAATAAGAAGATTTGATTGTCATAAGAGAAATACATCAAGAAGGTATTGGAAATGTTCAGTATAAGTAATGCAAAGCCAATTGGTTCTCCTCTTGTAGGTCACTTTAAGTTATGCTCAAAACAGAATCCATCAAGTAATGAGGAGAAGGAGAAAATGTAAAAGGTTCCCTATGCTTCAGCAGTTGGAAGTTTAATATACGCGATAGTATGTACGAGACCGGACATCGCATATGCAGTGGGTGTTACTAGTAGATTTCTTACAAATCCAAGCAAAGAGCACTGAGCAGCAATGAAGTTGATCTTTATATATCCCAAATGAAACTCTAAGGTTTATTTAAGCTTTAGAGGTGGATCACCTATGTTGATAGGTTACACAGATATAGATATAGCAAGAGATATAGATACAAAAAAATCTACATCAGGTTTTGTGCTTACTTTTACAAAGGGAGCTGTGTCATGGCAATCAAAATTGTAAATGTGCATTACTCTCTTCACCATAGTGGCAGAATATATTGTTGCTACAGAGGTTTGCAAAGAAATGTTATGGATGAAAAAATTCTTACAAGAATTGGGGCTAAAACAGAAAAGCTATATGGTAAATTGTGATAGCTAGAATGCTATCTATTTGTGTAAGAACCCAACTTTTCATTCAAAGTCGAAGCATATAAATGTTATATACTATTGGATTCGAAATATACTTTAAGAAAAATAATTGTAGCTTTAGAAAATTCACACAAATGAAAATGGAACAAACATGTTGACAAAGACCTTACCAAAAGAAAGGCAAGAGATATGCCAACAGTTGGTCGACATGACTTTATATTGAGGAGTTATGGGACATCCTCCTTTATGGGCTGAAGAGGAAGATTGTTGGGCTGACAGCCCATGAGTTCAGCCTATAGTAGGCTTTAATAGCCCATAGCCTACCTCATTTTTAATCTAACCCTAGATCTAATAAGGGAGGTGTGGTGGCTGCGAAATAGAGGCAGAAAACTACAACAACAATGTGATTAAAAAAGAGGAGGAAAGGACAGAAAAATAAGAGAAGAAAAGAAAAAAAGACAAGGACAATGTAAAGAGATTATTCTCAATCATCCAGCTAGTGTTCTCATCTCAGGTTAGATCATATCTACAGTAGATTCTTATTGTGATTACTTAGGGAGATTTTGGATATTGTGCACAGTGACATAATCTTTGTATCCTAGTTATTCTCTTGAGATTGTTACTTGAGTTTTGGACAAAAAACTCTGAGATTTATATATTCATTATTCTTATAGTGGATTATTTTTAGTTAGCCCCATGATTTTTACCCTTCACATTGAAGGGGTTTTCCACTTAAATCTTGGTGTCCTATTTGATTATGATTTCCATTTAATTCCGTTGTGTGTTACGATTTGCTTGTATTTGTTCGTATACAAAGTTTGTTTTTCTTTTTATATTCCATCATTTCTCGCCCTCCCCCTCCTGCCTTCACTTTCGGTAGCGACAATGACAATGAAGATGATATCGAGAAAGAGATCGCTCGTCACACATCTAAGAACAAGGCTCTCTAGAAGCTACTTTCAACTCATTATTCCTCACTTTTACTACTAAATGAGCTCGCAAATTACTTATTGGATGGTAGAATTTGGTAGATCGAGGAGCAGCACAAAAAGGCGATGGAAGAGGACCCCTCCGTGTTCGACTACGATGGGGTTTACAACGGAATGAAAGAGCATATCACATGCCCCAAGACTGAGGATCGAACTGAGAGAAAGGTGCTATCTTTTTGCCAAAACTTGGATGAAAAAAAAAGACTTTTAATTATACTAAAGATTACATGTAATCAAACTGTTTTATCGGTCTTATGTGATATTACTTTATGCTTCCTCTGAATTTCGGTTGGTTCGGGTGAATGGTAGTTTACTAGTGTTCTTTTTGTTCTCTCCATTCTATTTTTGAAATTAAAATGGGATATTTCTTCCCGTTTTATTTTGTCTTTCCAATAAGTTGATCTCTGGTTGCAAAGAGTGTGGAAATTATTTAATTATCGGATGATTGAAAATTAGAGTAAAATTAGGATTTTTTTGTAAAGCTTGTAGTCTTTTTATATTGTGGATTTTGTGCTATACTACTTGCTGATCAATGAGTTTGTTTTGTCACGATCGGTAGCATTCTGATTTTCAACTGTGCTTGCTGCAAGTATGATGTCGACTTCAGTCCAGAACTCCTAATTAGGCAGTTCTTTTTGGTAGCGTTCATCCATTTGAAATTAGTATCTAATATAAAAATTGCAGAAGGATGATCTTCTTGTTTGGTCGCTTCATAATTTTATATCTGGTTTGGTGCATTCATCTTTGGGGATGATGTCTGAATTATTTTATGCCTGTGTTTGATCTTAAGTTAGTCAAAGTACATAGAAGCGCTGAGGAAGCTGGTGAAAGAGAGAAGCAAAGATGATCACCTTCATGCGGATAAGGAAAAGTTCGTGACAAGTGCCTACAAGAAAAAAAAGCTAGCAGAACAAACAAAATGGTTGGGAGATGTAAGCGATATATTTTCCATTTACTTGTTGCTTTATGTTTTTTGTTCCATTTTTAGTGTGATGTGTAAAACCTTTTTGTGTATGATAAGCATCGACTTGATGGGGAATGTGGAGTTGTTCCGTATTTTAATATAGTATATTATAGATTTTTATGCTTACAACAGTTATGAAGCAAAGCATGTGCTGATAAACTAAAATTTGTTGCGATAATTTTTGCCTCTCCGGTTGAACAATTAGAATTTACAAGTCACTTCATTGATGTAGATAATCAATTTCCGTTTCCATATCTTTTTCCCGGGGCCTTCCTTTTCAGTAGCTGAAAGCCAGACTTTCCTCATCCAACATTGTTTTTTGTTTCTAGGACACACCATTATATTGTTTGAGTTTTTAGTGAAACTTCCAAATTCGAGTCTTCTTGCACTTGCTTGCTTCATCTCCAATTTCTAAACTATGGATTTTCAGCATAGACACCATATATGAAAACATACATTCATATCTAGTCGCTCGACAGTGACGTCGATACCGATATAGATGTAGAGCGACGAAAAAGTTGTTCGGCAATTGTGTCGATACCAATATAGATGTAGAGTGGCGAAAGGACTATTCGACAATTACATTGCCATTGATGTAGATGCAGAGCGACCTTCACCTATCGTCATCACTCTCCTCATCCATAATAACAACCTAGGCCCTAGCATCATCATTAGTCACCACCACCGATGTTGTCCGTCATCATCAACCGAAACATTAAAATTATTTTTTTATAATTTATTTTCGTATTTCCGTTTATAAAATCGATGATGTTATGATAAATAGATCTAGACATTTTACTTTCGTAATTATTGAAATATCAATATAATTTTTTAAAGTATAAAGATCATAATTTATATACCAAAAAATTATGATATATAAATTTAATTTATATACCAAAAAATTATGATATATAAATTTAATTTATATACCAAAAAATTAGAATAAAAAAAATCCTGAATAGTTATGAAGTCAAATATAATTGGATGGATCATCATGACATAGCCAAATATTGCTGTTATGTCCATCCTCTCCAATTCTATGGCAAAGCAGGCATAATTTGTATCCATTTGTTTGCCGCTGCATTACGAGTTTTTGACATCATAACTATCTCAATGTCAACCAAGTCGGCTCTTTCACAACCCTTTCTAGGAGACAACCAGCTTTATTTTTTTTGAGTTGTGATCCAAAATGTTTCCAGTGGAATGCATAAATCTTCCTTCCATAATCACATCTTGTAAATCTCTGATTTACTCAATTTGGATATTAGCTAAATTTGTCCTCAGTTAACCTTTGGAAGTCATTGCAAATATGAGCAGATGAATATTAGACATCATTTGACGAGGAAGAACAAACCAATACAAATGTCACTTCATCAACAAAAATTGGATTTGTGAAGATATGTGCTCATACTGAGGCCGCAGAAACACAAGGATGATCCTAAGAAATGATTACAAGTTGCATTTCATCGAGATGAAACAAAACTTATCTTGGCAAATCAATTACCTTCGTCGCTTATTGGAAAAAAAAAAAAGGATGTTCGATCTGACTTGATGACAAGAAATGTAACAGAAACATCTGTAGATTTATCCAAGTTCTTGACAAAATAATAGCTAAGAATTATCAGCTATGACCTGAGGGATGTAAAAACCGCTTAAAATTAATTTGCCACCAGTTCTGTCAGATCTCATCGCTTTGGTTCACCCATTGACTTGCCCTCGAAGAACTCACTTAGCATTCGCTCGAGATCTTCTGGAGTGTATCTAATGTACTTCAGTGGGTTCTTACCATTCTCAACCAACGGCCTGACAGATGAAAATGCAAATCTAAGAACCACAATAGAACAAAGAAGTGGAAGAGTAGAAATTTTAAGGGTAAAAGCAAGCTTTTCACAGTACATAATGAAAAATGAATTTCCAGCATGTGTCTTTGATTAATCTCAAACTAAGACTGCAACCAAACTTTAATTATCTTAGCACTTCACTAGTTCTACAGCAACAATTTTTTCCAGCATATAGATTGTTCCTTAAGGCTTTTTAAGCCTATCCTGATGCTTAAATCAACATGATTCTGAACATCTTGCAAGAAATAGCTAAAGATAAAGATAGAGTTATTGACATGAGAAATAGTAGAAATTGTTTACTTAAAAATAGAATATTATGGGTTCAATGAAGCATACCCAAAACGTTTGATGTATGATCTGTAAGCTGGTAATAAAACTTCAGCAATTGCAAGTCTCAGATACTCGCGCAGCTCCTGATCAGGTACTGTCCATTGAGACTGTCTTTGATGAAGCTCCTCAAACTGTACGTTAAAGGACTTGAACCTAATATGAAAAAAGGAAAGTTTCATTTTGCATATTTATTATACACGAATATAGAATGAGAGCTTTGCGTAGACCTCTCTTTTATTGATGCTCTGGAAACTCCACTGTTGTTGGATCCTTCACTTCCCAAGGCAGAACTACTACCTGATGGAGTCAAACCTTGGATAGATAGTGTCTGCAAAATCTGGAGAATACACTAAATTAGTTCAAACTTGAGAAAAATTAAAGCTAGCATGTGACAATTATATGTTGCACCACCAGGACAGTAAATAATCTAGTATATCTGCATTGTGGCTCATCATGTAACAGTATTCAATGACCTAGACAGAGAGGCCAATATCTACACATATCAAGTCCAATAAGCAAGAGAAAAAAACAAGGTGGAGGAAATGTTATATAGCTAAATTCTCTGCATTCTCCAGGTCTTTTACATATCATACACTCTAATTTTATTTCCTTTCCCACAACATATTACTTTGTTTGAAAAATATTCATGGTAAGTTTATTCATCTATTTGTGTTTATCTCCTTATGCTGAATTAATTTTTCCAAAGTGATTGACTATTTAATTTGAATAAAATATATAACCACATAAGCTTTAGCATTATAAACTGCCAACATTGAGTGCATACACTAGGCATGATAATATAATATGAAGTGGAAGATAGTGTAATGATTTGTTCTATTGTTTCTTCACCTTCTGAATATGTTGATGTAGCCATTTCAGCACACAGAAAAACTCCATGTTGCCTGGCACAATCCAGTACAGGATCTCTACCTAAGGAAAGAGTAGATGAAATGGTATTTCTACTCTCCTTTACCTAAAAATTCTTATCTAGAATCTAATTACTTTTCCCCGAAAGAACTGTATAGCAGGGTGGCTTTATCAATAGCTTCAAAGGAAATGGCATATAACAGGTCTTCCCATTGCCAAAACCTCAGACTCCCACTAATTCATCAACCTTGATCAAGGAACCCCTAAAATAAAAGGTACTATTGCAGACAATATTGGCAGGGGTCAGTTAGTTTTATCCACCTCTTTTGTGTTTTCTACCTCTACCTGTTGATTTTCAATATTTCTTTTGCACTAGAACAATGTCATCACAGCACATTCCAATAGCAAATACAAATCTATTTGCCGACCAGCATATAAAGTGCCATGGATGCGTTCAAGTAGCTGTCTCTGTTTCTGTACCATATCTAAAAACTTGAATTAGTTTGTACTGATCCTGTTAACATACATATGTATTTATTTAACTCAGATAAGTCATCATGATGCATGAAATTGAGGGAGAGCCCTCTATCCTACCTGCCTTTTCTCTCTCTCTTTTTCTTGTAAGAAAAATAGAAGTTGATTCACGAGTGGGGGCACCAACAAACAAGCATTGACTAAACTAGCCAAAATCAACTGTTTTCAGATGGAATAAGCTAAATAAATCTTACTGTTGTTTCTAACCAAATCTGACAGATTTTCAGTGATAAGGCCAAGAACTGAAAGTCCAGAGAGCAGGACTGACCAACCTAGATCTGGATTTAATTGGTATCATCTTATCTAGCAAACTTAAATATTATTAATGGCTAACTTCATCATGTTAACATACTTCTCTGTTTCTTCATATTTTATTTCAGATCACCTATTCATTTTTACTCATGAACTCAACATTGTGTTGTTGTGTTAATTATTCATGACTGTCTTATATCTTTGCCATCAACTTTTGGGTGCTCATTTTATACAATTTTTGGATGTCTTAATCACAATATGATGTAAAAATTCTTTACAAACTAGTATTAGCTCATAGGTCAGTACAAAGACATGTTGTCTAACAAATAATATTATCTGAAATTCTGAATCATCTTTTGGCTATTCTGGACAAACATATATTGTATCAATTTTATTTCATTTGATACATCAGATGCAAACTTTATAGTTCCAAAAAATGAGTTCCAACCGTAGGAAATTAGAAAAGTTATCATGTGCTTTTTCCATTATCTTACATAAGAATATCAAAGAAAGTTGGCAAGTTGTAGAATAATAGGAAATCAAAGTTTTAAATACATAGTATGTATTGGCTGGTTCTTATCGATGCAACCAAGTAGCAGCATCAGAATATACAGTTTGATGCTGATACAGTACTGTTCATTTCTTTTTTTATTTTTTTATTAATGATACTAAGCAGTACATGTTGATGTACTGCCTAGTGTACATTACTAGTCTGCTGATAGGCTACTTAAACCATTATTGGACCAGTATTTAAAATGTTATAACAATCAATCAGCTAATTAAAAAATTGAGAAATGCAGCTAAGAACTATGTATAAACTGAAACAAACATGTAAACAAGAATAGTGTGATTAGCATGCTTTCAGACTATGGGATAGACCTTTGCCCAAGCAACCCTTTTGTACTGGTTTGCATTTTGCTGCACAATCCTTCGATGCCTTTGTACCCAGTCATCACCCAATATATCCTTTGCTTCTGACCTGAAATCAGCAAAGTGACCTTGGTTTTTCTACTCCATGGCATCCTGTAATATCTATCCAAATATAATCTTCATACCTGCTTAGAGATCTCACCATATAGTGTATGTTGTTCATAAGAAATAGGTAAGTTAGAGCAGGATCTTTGTACTGCTTGGATTTGTTATCAAGATTACTCTGTAGAGCTTGCATAATCCGCATTGTTACAATTGCCAACTGAGACTCTGTTTTATCTCCAGTAACACATTCCTGAAAGAGTTGCTTCAATGTTGACTGATAGCTGGCAAAAGTTTAATGAATAGATCCATTAGAGAATATATGAATACATCAAGAAAAAAGGTAAAAATGCCAACTATATTCATAGACAGTTAAACAAAAATATTAGTAGAATAACCAGCTCAAGGGGCACTTGTGTTTGATGCTAAAGAACTTGCATCAACTAAAAAGAATCAAAATTACCAATATGGATTTTGGTGCTAGTTCATATTTCATATACTGATTGGTAAGTGAATCTTGATTCAGAACTCACTCAAACAAAAATTTCACGTAGTTAATCACATAGCTAGTAAGAGGGTGGACAGTTCCATCAAGAACAGTTGTCTTTGTGGCATCCTTTTCAACTGCCTCTTCAAAGTCCCCAAAGGTTTCTTCAGCTGTCTGGGCTAAGCGCTTTGCCAAGCTTAATGTGGACTCTCTCATCTCAGCACAAGCTTTTCCTTCAAAAATTGTCTCAATCTGGCAAATTGTTAAATAATTCTATTGATATCAACTTCAAGATTCATAACTAAAATCATAAGTCGGAAACCGAAAATTGACATACATGCAGGCATAGATGCAAAAGTGAGAGGGACTGGCTGTCTTTTGAGATGAAAAAGGTGGTGATTGAATGTTATTGATCCTGTTACTATATCATTTAGAAACAATTAAACAAGTGCATAACAATAGTGGTGCAGTTTTCCATCAAATTACAAGTTGTAAAATAGTATGCCAAAGTTCAGCATGAGAAAGTTAAGCAATGAACCACTGACATGCTCTTTCCTTTTTAAGACAACTTGTAACATTTGAATTTTGAAAGACGTGAGAGTCTTGTGACGGATTGATGAATAACATAATCTTCCAAACATGTTAATCTACTCAGAGTAACTCTTTAGGCAGGTCATATTATCAGATGCAGACCAAAAAAAAGATGATTAAAATGTATTAGGGTCAAATTAACACAAGATTTGGGTCCTCTATACCTTTATTAGGGACTCGAAGAAGAATATTTTAGCATACCTCTACATGAAGTTCATGCAATACTTCATACATGTCTAGAAGCACAAATAGCTTCTCTGGCGATCGCTTACTTTTGGCTACAGCATCTCCAAAACTAAGCAGCACTGCCACACTATTTGCTGTTACTTCAGCAAAACATTGATCTTTATTAAGAGTAGTGCCATCAAAGACTTGATCACAAATTTTTCGTTCACCAGCAAATAGTAGTTTAACCTGTTGAATACAGAATCAATTTGATAGGAAATGAGTTATATCTACCATAACAAATCTTATGTAAATCCTTACTGCAATCCGCATATAGTGAATCCAATTCTGAATCTTGGTCTCTAAGGCCTCCCACTGCATTTTCTGCACATCATCTTTATTGAGCTTTTCAACTCCCAATTTTCGGAGGCTCGATTCTAAAGTTGAAGCACGGGCATCCCTGGTTGACAAGAAACCATCCTCTTAAGATAACTGCCATATGAAAATGTTTAGAAACTATTGACATCAACCAGTGACATCATAGACATCCCTGTCTAGTTGAGACTGGAAACCATAATCTAATTGTTTCTACCTACACCAAAATGAACCTTACAAGAATATGAACCAAAAAACACTAAATGGGAACTAATAGACAAGTGAAGAGCGAAAATCAATTTGAGGTTAGTAATAAGTGATTGCAGACACAAGGATGTTTTTATTAAACCAACCATAAGTATATCAGCAAGCATTATATACATGACTTATCTCTTCTCATATGCTGGTCAATGGAGAAGTTTATGAGGAACAGAATCTTGTACTGGAACTAAGCTGAACTGTTGGAATTATTCATACATGTGAGATGAAGAGAGATGGACTATAAGGATAGTCCTACATCACTAAAGATTAAAAGAGTTAGACTATATATATCAAGGTATGCAATATCGTACCATACCGGTGTTTCGAGGTTGGCTCGGTACGGTACGGTACCATGTACCGAGCGGTTTTATATATTTCTTCCTCTACTATAGCACTGCTACAGTGTGTACTGTAGCACATTCCGTCTGATAGCGGGCAGTCCACGTACCGGTATGCCGTCGGACCGGTATGTACCGCCCATACCAGGTGGTACCATTCAAAATTGCATACCATATTATATATTAAGTTTGGCTTATAGTCTAAAAGTTTAAGTTTTTGAATTGAATTGAAAAAGTTGGACTATATATATTAGGTTTGGCTTATTGCCTAGAAACCTTTTTGAGTTGAATTAATGTCTAACCTGATGTATGTTAACCTTGATCAATTTGATTCAGACTCATCATTATTCATTTCTGACATGATATTGGAGCCATGTTAATGAAAATTTGAATGAGTCAAAAAAGAAAAAAAAAGTTAAGCCAAAATAAACTTGATAGCCAAGGTCAAGCTCATTTCTGACATGGTATTAGAGCTATGTAGACAAAGATTTGAATGAGCCAAAAATGAAAAGGAAAAGTTAAGCCAAAATGTGCTTGATAGCCAAGTTCAAGCCATCATTTAATCAATTGAAGAAGAAATCGCATTGCGACAGGTTAATACAGGTGAGTGAATCACATTACACAAATATTTATGTATGTGAGATATGAACTATGTTTGAATCCTAGACAATCAACGCCATACATGAATAAGGAAAGATTTTGGAAATATTCATATGTGAGATGAAAAGAGATGGGATAGTCCCACATCACTAAGGATTGATTGAGTCAAATTGCATATATCGACCCATAACATAAAAACTTAAGCTTTTTGGTTGAAATGATGTTTTACCTGATGCATGTTAACATTGATCAATGAATAGTCAACTCATATTCATCATTTTTTGAATTCTAACAAGAACAACTATAATATTATTCAGCAAGCAATCTCAGGGTAAAAACTGTCCACCAATCCCTTTATACAGCTCCAAAAGTCTTCAGCATGAAGAGAGGATGAATTCATTTCCCTTTCTTAGAGCAAAGATATGAGTAATGAGAAATTTACAATATAATACATATTAAATTTCCACAGAGGATTTATTATAACACTTTAAGATCAAATCATCAAGTTATTCACATCAGTGACAAGTTTTTGAATCAAGGCACTACATCTTTAAAGATGAACTGAAATAATAGCTGACTATAGTGGAAGATCTCTGGAAAAAAAAAATGGTCATATTGAATATAAGACTTCTGCAACTATCTGTTTTTCTTCCAGTTTTTCAAAATCCAAATATGTAATTAGAGAAACTTCTAGTTATTGGTTATTATGTTTTCAGAAAATATGATATATAGATAAAGTGGTATCTGTTGTAGTTCTACTTGGTCTGAAATTTTCTGCAAGCAACTTTATGAATTTGAATTTGGCTTAAGGCCCACTTAGAAGAAGCAAAGTCACTTCATAATCTCATAACAACATTGTTCAAGATATCAGGACATTATGCTAAAAATAAAAACTATGGTCTCTTTTTATCAATCAAAAAGTATAGAAACATTTCCACATATAGCACAGGTATATAACATTTTCAATCTTTTGAGGGACCATGGCCCTCTCTAGGCCCATAAAGGTCCAACCTTGGCTAACTGTTTAGCAAATGCAAGGAAACTGGAGAGCAAGTACTTTGAGCTTGTGTGGTCATTGTAACTTCATCTTTTGCATACTTACAAGTTACAACCCCAAAGTGACAGACCCTGATATGAGAGAATTAGTCCACACAATTGGCCTCTGCTCACTCTGCCTTCTGCAGCCCAATTGATAGAGACCTTCTGACGCTTTTTGGTGAGTGGAAATAGGTTCTCTCATCATAAACTCTAAGATCAGGAAAACCTGAGTCCATTTTGATGTTGGTTGGAGCAATCCTCTTAGTAAGTGACTATCATTAAAATTATTCAAGGTACAAAAATAAAGAGTATTGTAATAATTTTAGGCCACCTTTCAAGAAATAATATGGAAAAGCTGAAACTGAGCAAAGTAAGCAAGAACATATAATGACCTATTTGTGTCCTCAATTTGCCAACTTATTAAATAGGCATCCATCATTTGGGTTGTAATACTTAGAGTGTCATCATTAGTGGCATGAAGGAATTGACAAATAGAAATTTGGACCATTGCTAAAAGAGAATACCATATGCATGCATTAGGAATACATGTCCAATAAATATGCAAGTACCAGGTTTCAAAGATAATCTGATCATGATCTGAAATGGTATCTGCTCTTTTAAACTATGAAATGATGAGCTATGTCAATCTAATGCCCATGAATTGGTTGCTATGCTTGAAATTTTGGTCCAAATCAGTAGATTCAGGTCCATCCAGTGCAGATAAATTGATCTTGCAAGGAGCAGTCTGTATCAACCATCCTGAGGTGGTTTACCATCATTTATGCCAATCTCAGTATCGTAGTATAAACAGTGGGACTACAGAGACCTTCACTCTTGAATTTCACATCTTTGTAGTATGAACTGTCCTTCTTGGACTTTGCTTTTCGTATATCACTTCAAATGTGAAACATGTAGCAGCATATGCAGCACCTGTGGCCAGACAAGAAACTGTATTTTCATTGATGGTGATCAACTTTGACTACAAGTTATCTGCTATAGTACTTTGCCTATTGACATAATATTTATTATTTATTTATATTTTGATTTATTGGGTGAGATCATGCTCCAAACATGTTTGTGGTTTTATAATGCTCTTACCTGTAACTTTTTCTTTTTAATTTTCTGGTTACAGATTTTTGGGTGAAAACACTAATTCTACAATGCCAATGGCAATCAGATCTTACCGAATCCTAGTCCCATATCCATGGTCATATCAAAATAAATCTTGAACCTTCAAAGTTTGAACCTTGATATCAATTAAGAAAAAGCTATTGGTCTATTAGTTGCCCACTTCTGGATTTCAACTTCCTCTGGTGCTCCAACTTTATTGTCCTGCACAGCCCCTTTACAGTAGTCCTTTGTTTTTCTTTTTATTTTACAGTAAATAACTAGAGGGGAAGTCCCAACAATTCTTTGGTATGTAAGCTTTTTCAACGTAACCAGTAGATGAGGCATTCTTCAAATTTATTGCCAAATTCATCTTTTAAAATTTTTTTGTGTACGTAGTTGATCACAAGATGTGCCACAGAAAATGCCTTGTCATACTTTGAATTAATCTGCATTTCGTTATTGTTCATAAGCACAATACTGATTCAACCACAGATGTACATCCATAATATAGTTGGCTAGACCCCAAAGCATGTCTTGATGAAAAAATACAACTAAAATCCAAGAATATTCCTTTTATAATTTCCATACATCAATTGATACCAGACTAGATGAACAATTAGTTGGGAGCATGACTACTTTTGGAAAAAAAAAAATACTCTGTGATTAATTGTACCTGTAAATCTTTGAACACTGTTGCTGGTGTCCAGCTTGAACCAATTGATTTGCTAAGTCATGCAACAAGGGAAGAACCCTTGGAGGAATTAGAGTTGGTGTCTTGTATACAGCAGCCTCCAAGCTTCTGGCTTGATGCTCAGGCTTACCACTATCAGCTTGGTGCCCAGACGTCTCTGAGTGTGGTTGCAAGGATTTAGGAAGACAGTCAAATAAGCGGTCGGGCTCAATTGGTTTACTGAAATCAAACAGTGGGAAAGACTCAATGAACAAAGATAAACCTTTAAATGTAGGCCAGATGGACAATTGAATTGTCCACTATGCAAACCTTTAAATATTAATTATAAAATATTCATATTTATTCCGAAACATCAATTTAAATATCCAATGAACCATATCAGGACAGAAAAAACTCTTTCCAACAAGCAAAGTGAGTGATTTGAAGAGATTATATCTGTGTAGGCTGGTATTTAGTCCAGTAAACTGCAGTGGTCTTTTTGCTTTTGAGAAAAAATGAAAGAAAATCTAATGATGTACAGAGGGTAAAACAGAATAACTCAAAATGTTAGCCATGGTTCCTATGTTGAAGTAAAATGGATCTGTTGCATTCTATGTGCTCAAGTTTAGGCCTATCTTGCATGCTGTCCTTGAGTTTAGGCCTCTCATAAATTATATACATAATCTTATTACAATTACTATTTTAAATAATATCAATATCCAGTAATTGTTATAATATTGCAGTGCTGAATTTGTTTTTCCATATTATAGGTTAAAAATCTTCAGTTTGGTCATATGTGTGGCTACAAATGACATCATATTATTGTGATGCCCATAAATGAGCTAGTAGAGATCATAATGTCTAAATTTTAGACTGTAAACCATAATGTCTAAATGTTGTTTTAGACCCCAAAACCATAATGGCTAATAGGAGAAAATAAGACCATTTCAGTTTGCATTTGTTAGATGGCATCAGTACCGCTTCCTATGATTCCCACTCCTTATTAGTGGTGGTGTTCAAAGATTCTCCGCTATCTTCCTCCACAATATCTTCTAAAATCAAGCTCACTAGGGGATCCTAAGGAGTTTTCTATGCTAGGCTCTCAGATGTGAATTCTAGTATGTATCTTCATGAACGTAACATCCATCTCACCAAATGTTCATCCAACAGGTTTCATATATTCTTTTTTCATTCCTCAAGGACTGTTCTTCAAAGTTTTGGCTATTAATAAGCACGATGCATTGATAATCTCACAAATGATTTCTTCAATTTGTCATGAATGCAGCATTAATTTTTCATTTAAAAATTAAACAGCGAAGATAAAATCAATATAATATCTGGCAGGTAGCTTTACAAATCCTGAAGCAGTTTAGTTATGAGCATCTCTTCATGATTCCATCAAGTACAACTACTACCAAAAGATTCTTTCCAATTGTAACTCTCTGACAATTTACAGGCTTGAGGCTGTAAAGCAAAACAGGTGTTTCCATATTCTAAGGCCCATAGAAGGTACAAGAAAAACAGGTAGTCAAAATTGCATTTCAAAGTTGGTAGCCAAGAAGTTCTTACTGCTAGAAAGGCCTACCTTGACAGATTTAATAGTCAAAGTTTTACATTTTAACCGAACTAGCTCACTTGGGGATCTTAGGAGTCTTCTACGCTAGGCTCTTAGATGTGAATTCTAGTATGTATCTTCATTGACATAACATCCATCTCACCAAATGTTCGTCCAACAGGTTTCATATATTCTTCTTTCATTCCTCAATGGACTGTTCTTCAAAGTTTTGGCTATTAACAAGCACAATGCATTGATAATCTCACAAATGACTTCTTCAATTTTTCATGAATGAACCATTAACTTTTCATTTAGAAATTGAACAGCAGAAAAAATAAAATCAATATAACATCTGGCAGATAGCTCTACAAATCATGAAGCAGTTTATTTATGAGCATCTCTTCATGATTCCATCCAGTACAACTACTATCAAAAGATTCTTTCCAATTGTAACTCTAACAATTTACAGGCTTGAGGCTGTAAAGCAGAACAGGTGTTTCCATATTCTACGGCCCATAGAAGGTACAAGAAAACAGGTAGCCAAAGTTGCATTTCAAAGTTGGTAGCCAAGAAGTCCTTCTAGAAAGGCCTACCTTGACAGATTTAACAGTCAAAGTTTTACATTTAAACCGAACTAGCTGACTTGGGGATCCTAGGGAGTCTTCTATGCTAGGCTCACATATGTGAATTCTAGTATGTATCTTCATGAACGAAACATCCATCTCACCAAATGTTCGTCCAACAGGTTTCATATATTCTTCTTTCATTCCTCAATGGACTGTTTTTCAAAGTTTTGGCTATTAACAAGCAAATGCTTTGATAATCTCACAAATGACTTCTTCAATTTGTCATGAATGCACCATTAATTTTTCATTTAAAAATTGAACAGTGGATAAGATACAATCAATATAACACCTGGCAGGTAGCTCTACAAATCCGGAAGTAGTTTAGTCATAAGCATCTCTTCATGATTCCATCCAGTACAACTACTACCAAAAGACTCTTTCTAATTGTAACTCTCCGACAATTTACAAGCTTGAGGCTGTAAAGTAAAACAGGTGTTTTTATATTCTAAGGCCCATAGAAGATACAAAAAAAACAGGTGGCCAAAATTGCATTTCAAAGTTGGTAGCCAAGAAGTCCTTACTTCTAGAAAGGCCTACCTTGACAGATTTAACAGTCAAAGTTTTACATTTTAACCAAACTAGCTCACTTGGGGATCCTAGGGAGTCTTCTGCTAGTCGCTCAGATGTGAATTCTAGTATGTATCTTCATGAACGTAACATCCATCTCACGAAATGTTCACCCGACAGGTTTCATATATTCTTCTTTCATTCCTCAATGGACTGTTTTTGAAGTTTTGGCTATTAACAAGCAAATGCATTGATAATCTCACAAATGACTTCTTCAATTTGTCATGAATGCACCATTAATTTTTTATTTAAAAATTGAATAGCAAAAATGATAAAATCAATATAACACCTGGCAGGTAGCTCTACAAATCCTAAAGCAGTTTAGTTATGAGCATCTCTTCATGATTCCATACAGTACAACTACTACCAAAAGATTGTTTCCAATTGTAACTCTTTGACAATTTACAGGCTTGAGGCTGTAAAGTAAAACAAGTATTTTCATATTCTAAGAACCATAGAAGGTACAAGAAAAATAGGTAGCCAAAATTGCATTTCAAAGCTGGTAGCCAAGAAGTCCTTACTTCTAGAAAGGCCTACCTTGACAGATTTAACAATCAAAGTTTTACATTTTAACCGAACTTCCAATGTTGATTTCTAGAAAACATATCGAGTTTTGTGATGAAGCAACAAATTAATTATTTAAATAAAATAATCTGTATTTTATATACTATAAGCAAAAGTCTTTGGGGGCCAAATGTTTTATGAAACACCAAATAACATGCTTTCACATCGAACAACCAGGGACTTAGCCAGTTCTGTTCTTAGAACTTTGCATTTAAGAACTAGGACTTGTGGAGAAAATTTTGCAGACTACCTTATATATTGCAGCCATCTAATTTGATGGATGTACAATCAAAACCCAATCTGATGTCATATTAGATATTTTTCTGACCATCTAAGCACAAGAGGAAGACATTTTCACCCATCATCACAAATGGATAGAATAAGATATAAATAAAAAAGAAGAATGGATGTTAAACTAATTGCAGCTTCACGAAAAAAAAGTTTTCAAGTATATGCAGACATCATGTAGAGAAAAAGAAATATAGACAAGAAGCCTAATCCAGGGGAGGAACCTGTAGGTTGCTAAGAGTTGCCTGAATTCCTCCTCCAGCTTCAGGATGGCCTTTGCTAGCAAACTGTTTATGTGGTTCATCACTCCATCACAGCCCTTGAAGCTTTTATTTGAGCTAAAATGCTGGACAGTACTTTTCAACATATCAACTGCTTCTAGGTACCCTTCTAGATCCTCATGTGGTCCCCGTAATATTGTAGCCTCAGCCTTTACAAGCAACATAATATGGCAGCAACATGAATAGAAAATGAAGAAAAAGACGTATTCCAGATTTCTGATAACTAATATTCACCAAGCAAGTAACTCAGACAAATCCATTTGATTTCCTAGCAGAAGATTATATATCAATTAAATTGCAGAAAGTATGACACAGAAAAAAAACCTAGGCAATAATTCTCTAAATTTATCAAACTCAACCAATGAAAGATGATGTTATTCTAGATCACCACAAGAGAGAGACAACATTGAGAAACAAAAAGCAGATGTGAAGAAATTGGAGTTAAATAAAGACAATAGGACTGAGAGAATCATGACATTCACCTCTACCTTTTTTATTACAAAAAGGAGATAGAAGCTCTCGAACTAGTGACAGGCCTGATAGCTCTTTTCCTATGTCAGCTAAATAAGCCTAATAAATTAGTTCTATATAACTTACAGTGTCCAATATATTTACCTTTAACAAACTTAATCACCTCACTAATTAACAGTCAATACAAAATCAACTAATGAACAAATAAGGTCAGACAGGTAGGTCAATCTTGGGACTGCCAACCTAATGGCTATGTATAATGAATTTACTAGCAATAACAGGCATTTCACATTTCATATAGACCATAAACCTAAACTGTGTACTCACAAAATGTGAATGGAAAGCAAATTATCTCTAACCTATCTAGAATATATCATATTTTAGTTCCTTGATCAAAAGGTCAATGAATTAGGCCTTCTTGTGTGGAAAATCATGCGAATAGCTTACTTCAATTTGCTCAATAGAAGCTTATTCAAGGTTTGGCCTTTTTATATCTCATTCATTTTAACTTAGGAACACACCAATAAACTAAATTCTTTAGAACATACGATCAGATACATTTCATTCATATGATATTCCAATATGTAGATTCAGTTACCTTTAATAAATAAAACATTATCTAATGCATAATAGTTACTGACATTGTCATACTCTAAATACCAGTCAAACTATTGAAAGAACACTTTCACAAAACGATGACCATGTACAATATTTGTTTTAGACAAGTAAGCCATTAATGAAACTCATACTGTATTTTAGATTTCAAGGCTATTAAACTTGCTATAGCTTTTGCTAAACCACTGAAAACTTCACAGTCGTAGAAATACAAGTACTCTGCCATGACAATGTGGTCCCAACAAACACTCTTCTTACTTCAGCCTGTTGGTGTTTTTGTAACAATTATTGTTGTGAAATCTTAAGGTTGCAATTCAGAAATGTCACTATTTCTTATTTTTGTGTTATTTTATTTGTTAATTTGTTCATGAAAATGATTACCATTAACTTTTTATTGTTTGTTTTTCTTTCCTTGGAAAAGGTGGTTGCAATTGCATCTACTGCATTAGAGAACTTTAGAAATGAAGCCAAAAAGATGGTTGTTGCATTAGTTGACATGGAGCGCGCTTTTGTTCCCCCCCAACATTTCATCCGTCTTGTCCAGCGGAGGTTTGTCTGTTTCTTATGTTGTATATATGTGTGTATGTATATATGTATGTGTATATATATATATGTACATATGTGTGTATGTGTATGTATATGTATATGTGTGTGTGTGTGTGTATATATATATATATATATATATATATATATATATATAGTGGATATCCAAAATAAGCCTCTGGTTATAAGTTATAACAAATCTAAGGGATAAAGTTGGATCTAAGTTTGCTCCTAATAAGCACATGTTGAAGAGCGATGATGTTTCTAGGGAAATCAAAATTTTAACACATTAGGAAATATGCATATAGAAAGAACAATTCATCAAAGACCTTTTCTGTTTTGGAAATGAGAAATGTACTCGTACATACAAACGCATTAGGAGCATGAAGAATGGTGACATTATGCAGCGTGCAAACCTGGCGTGAGAGATCAAACTGTGTCAGGATGACCTCAGTCGTCTTCAACGTCTTGTCTATGTTCTCATGAGCCATTCTAATGGCGTGCGTCTTAACCTGCGACACAGATTAAAAAATGACCCGTGATGCCATTATCGAAAGTCATTAAACATTTTTAGGAGCTCAAAGTATCAAACTGAGCCAACAAGAAGAACGAATTGAAGCTGGAAACCATGCAAGGATCCCGAAATCAAGAAGTTTCAGGTACAATGGGGGGCAAGCAGAGGGAGGGAACCTGGGTGGGGCGCATGGCGGCCTCGAGTGCGGACAGCCGGTGGTCGAAGGAACCGAGGATGGTCACCATGCTCTCCGTGTTGCTCTGGCTCTTCTGCAGCGATTCCCTCAGCAAGCTCGCCCTCCTCGAAAGCGTGTCGATCGCCTGGGGCACCGCCATTGCTCGATCTTGCTCTCCTCTTCTTCCTCGTTCTTCTTCCCCCCCCCCCCCCCCCCCCCCCCACCTCTTTCCGTTGTTGGCTCGTTGGCCGTTTGGTTGGTATGGCACCATCCATTTCGTCGGACTCTCTCTTTTATGTATATGTCCATCCCAGATTACAAAATTACATACATTTTTATATAATTATAATTATAATGTCAAATCCATAATTTTAAGAGTATATATATATATATAATAAATTCTCACAATAAATCGTAAGTTTGAGAATTTCCTAGATAATGACTCAAGTTTGTAAAAATCCTCTTAGAATATTTTTGGTGTGTGAAAAGATTATTTTACCCTAATAAATTTAAAAAATTAATATTTTTTGATCTCATCGCCACCTCCACTCTTGACCACCTTACGCAATCCTCGCGTCAGACTTCGTTGTCATCACCTACAACCCTTACATAAGGGCTTACTATTATACCTTCGTTGTTAGTAGTGAAAGAGGGTGAAAGATATGGTCGACAAGGACTATTCTACAAAAAATATTTATTAAAAAAAATATTCTACAAAAATTTTTCAAACTTTAAATACTATCTAGAAAATTCACAAACTTAAAGGGCTTAGTTCAAGAATTCATTCAATCATAT
>LVTN01000601.1:18704-42051 GCA_001649415.1 Musa itinerans | reverse complement strand
TATATATATATATATATATATATGCAATAAGCAATATAAAGTAATAAAATGTCAAATAATATAATGAGCAAAAAGAATGCGTATCATGTCACACGTGTCATCACTCATGTGATTGGCTTGCAAGACACCTATGACTAGTAATAGCCTCCTTGCAGGTTTGAGGATCAATATCCTCAATATCCTCTCCTCTAATATGTCTCACATATATCTTAGGATGATGGAATAATCTATCAGACCTACGTAAAGTCAGAGATTGTATGCTAGGTACCTAAATAGACTTGGGCTATTGAGTGGTACTTGAGCTAGGTTCTCCAATCTCACTTAACTCTATCACGCTCCTAGTGTTTATGCCAAGAATATATTCCTTTTTAAGGAACACCACTCTCTTAGTTACAAAGACCTTTTAGTCCTCGGGATGATAGAAATAATATCCACAAGTTTCCTTGGGATATCCTATAAATTTGCACTACTCTATCCTCAATTCTAACTTATCAAGGTTGTGTCTTTTAACGTGGGCAAGATAGTCCCAAATCTTAACAACCTTAAGATCGGGCTTCTTCTATTTCAATATCTCATATGGTGTAGACATTACCGACTTAGTTAGAACTCTGTTAAAAAGGTAAGCTATGGTCTTTATGCCGTATCCCCAGAATGAGATGGGTAGGTCAGCGAAGCTCATCATGGACCGCACCATGTCTAACAGTATACGATTCCTCCTTTCAGATACATCATTGAGCTGAGGTGTATAAGGAATTATTTATTGGGATAAAATCTCATAGTCCTTGAGGAACTAGGTGAACTCTGTACTCAAGTACTCACCTCCTCGATCTGATCGAAGAGTCTTAATACTTTTTTCAGTCTTGTTCTCCATTTCATTCTTATACCCTCTGAATTTCTCAAATGCCTCAGACTTGTACTTCATCAAGTACACATGTCCATACCTTGAGAAATCATCAGTAAAAGTAATAAAGTAGGAGTAACCACCTATGACATGAGTTGACATGGGTCCACATTCATCACTATATATGAGTTCTAATAGCTTAGTGGCTCTCCCTCTCCAGTTCCATTAAAAGGAGAGTTGGTTAGTTTTTTACGAAGGTAAGGCTCACAAGTTGCATATGACTCATAGTCAAATGGATCTAAATATCTATCATTCAACAACTTTTGAATCTTTCCCTCATGGATGTGACCTAGCCTACAATGTCACAAGTATGCACTGTTCATCTCATCTCATTTCCTCTTGAACACACTTGCATTCATGATATGTGGAGTAGTATCTAGCATAAATAAACCATTATGCAATGTTTCTCTCATAATGATCTCATCATCTAATAGTATTGAATAACCATTGTTCTCAAAATCTAATTTATATCCATTAACTATCTGTCAAACATGAAATGAAAATAATATTTTTGATAATAGAAGGAATAAAATAGTATGCATCCAATTCAATAATAGCTTCACCAGGCAGATGTAGGGTGACCTCGCCAACAGGTACTACATCAACTTTTGCTCTATTGCCCATCTTGAGGTCAATCTCACCTCTCGCCAATCTCCTAGGTCTTACCAGAATCTACAAAGAATTATAAATATAATAAGTACTACCAATATCCAATACCCATATGTTATTATAAAAGTTTGACAAATGAAGACTAATCATGAATGTACCAGAAGCTTCTCCAAGCTTCTATTTCACCCTTTCTATAAGGTACTTTTTACAATTCCTCTTCCAGTGCCCATATTTGCCATAGTAGAAGCACTAGCCTTTGTTTTTTGCCGGGTCTCTTTTAGCAACCTTTGCTTTACCCGATTTGCCTTTGCTCTTGCCCTTCTTAAAGAACTTTTCTACATTCATTTTCTTTCTGGTCTCACTAATATAGAGAATTGACTTCTCTTTCTTGATAGTGTTCTCTACCTCCCTCAACATATCGAGGAGCTCAATGAGAGTCACCTCAAGTTTGTTTATATTAAAATTCATTATAAACCGTGAAAAGGAATCTAGTAGGGAGTGATGCACAAGATCCATACATAGGTTATTCTCTAGGACTATTCCTAGACCTGTGAGTTTCTCTATCCACTCAATTATCTTTATGACATGGTTCTGAACCGATGTCCCTTATGTCATCCTAGCATGGAAGAAGCTTTTGGATATCCCATATCACTGAGTCCTTCCCTATTCCTCAAATAGTTTATGGACATATAGGAGAATAGATATAACATTTATCTTTTCATGTTGTCTCTATAACTCAGTGCTAGTCATGGGTTCCCTACAAGCCAATCACATGAGTGATGGCATGTGTAACTTGACACGTAGTCTTTTTGCTTATTATATTTTAGTATTTTATTATTTTATATTGATTGTTGCATATATATATATATATGTATATATTGTGATGCCCTTAGATCTAGGCAATGGGAATATGATCGTGATGAGATCACCGATTCACCTTTAAACACAGACCCTAAATAATCTCGGTCATAGGTTACTCGAGAAGGATATCGAGATAACCGAATAGACTAGTGTGTTGTATACCCATTTATATGATGGATGCAGTTGGTCTCATAGCTGCTCGTATAAGGACACTAGGGATACAGTATAGGTGCTCATTGGAGAATGAGTTCACTAATTAATCCACTTATGGGATGTTGGATGGTTAATGATGCCTTATTGTTAGATAGCGATTCCATAGTCCTAGTGGTGTATCTGGTCCGTAGACTTGAGACACCAAGGATGTCCTATATGAGTACTCAATTTTTTGATACCGGATTTATAGGTTTAGAGGTTCCAAATCTAGCATAGCCGGTCATCATGAGTGGTAGTCAACCTTACAAGGATTATCGAGTATCGATAGAGGATCATCTACTCTTAGTGTCATGAGAGAAATATCTCATGTGTTCTTACTCAAGCAAATCCCTAGCCAGGGTCACTTAGATTGAGAGAGAAAGAGTTATCCGAGAGAATTCGATTAGAGCGAGACTCAAGTAGAAACCGTATGGGTCTGACAGCACCATGCCCGATATACGGTCTCCAGGATATTAGATGAATGAGGGACCATAGATACACGATAACTGATTACAGACATGTCTAATGGATTGGATTCCCCTGTATCATCTGGGGACTACAACGTCGTGGCCTAATACATCCGTAGTCAATGAGTCGAGTGAATTATTATGGTGATAATAATTCACTAAGCTAGAAAGAGTTCTGACATGTATGACTCACGATCAGCTTGATATTGGGGCTAGAGGGTCACACATATATGGTAGGCGTTGCGATGAGTAGATATTCGAATATAAGATATCCGTCGGGGCCCCTATCTTATTGGATATCTAATAAGCCCCTAAATTATTGGATCCTTTGTATGAGATCCAATAAGAGCCTATGAGAGATTATTGGATAGAGATCCACTAATATAAGAGGCTTGAGTAGTTGGATGGAGATCCAATACCCAATATGGTAGGATCTATTATTGTTAAGTTGATAGGGGACCTCTATAAATAGGAGAGAACCAATTGTTCATAGGCTAGAGCCTTTTTTGGATTACCTCTCCTATTCTCCTCTCATTCTCCTCCTCAAGGCAGGCCTAGAGTTTTGAGGAGCGTCATTGTAGCCCTACTGTGTGGATCACCACTAGAGAGGACGACGCTTAACCTCCTGTACCCTCTCTTAGAGATCTGTAGGGATTTAGGGATATACGATCTTCTTATGTAACACAATCTTTAATATATGCAGTTTTCTGTTTCGTGGATTTTACGCGTCAATCTTCGCATGATAATGAACACATCTTTGGGAATTAGAGATTTTATTTTTTATGTTCTTCCGCTACGCATATGATGTCGCCCCTTAAGATTTTCCAATAGTGGTATCAAAGCCAAGTTATTTATGTGATATATTAGTTTTGAACTACGTGTGCTATGTTTTGGAGAAGCTTTTGACGTCAAAATCGTTGACACAAAAGTGACAAAGGGCAATAAATATTGATGCCCTTGTTGCCCCAAGCTGCCATTTGCGTGCGTGTAGCCGCCTGTAGCGGCAACCGCAAGGGTGGCAGCCGCAGGCAGGCAGCACAGCGCCGGCGCACGTGTAGGAACTACGCTTGCAATAGTTGACCGGCGGCCTACTTGCAACAAGCTTGCGGCCGGCGGGGCTAGCAGCCTGCGGGCGCTGCCTGTAGCCACAGCACCAGCAAGGGCAAGCAGCCCTTGTAGGCGACGCTTGCGGTCGGTCTACCGGTAAGGGCGGGCGACACCTACGAGCCTGCCCACAGCGACGATCGCCCAAAATAGGGGCATCGCTCATGGGCAAGCCGCGGGGGGGGGGGGCGCTCGCCCGCGGGCAATCGGCCCGTAGGAGCGCTCGCCCACAGCAATGGGCAGTGCCACTGCCCCCCCTTCCCGCCACAGAGGCCATCGCCGACAAAGTTGCGGTGGCCTCAGCGTCGCAACACAACAAGGGAGCAGTAGGGTTTTAAGCAAAAGATAGTTTTGCCCCTATGAATTTGAGAAATTTCAGTTCTGTCCTTTGCCCAAATTAAAAAATACCCCTCAAATTTTAGAAAATTCCTTACATGTCCCTAATTTCAAAAAAATATTAATTAATTAAAAAAGTTTAATTGATTATTAATTTTATTATTATCTAGTAGTCTTACATGATGATGATTTGTACATGTGATGTATAATATATGGACGAATGATCATGAACCGTGTGATTATTATTATTAGGGCCTACGAGACTCCATTTTATTTCTCGTTTATTATCGGGCCTATGTGCCCATGATTAAGTTGTAATCATACGAGGAGGCACAACGGGAGTGTGGAAGCGATAGTGGGACCCACGAGGTCGAGATGAACGATCACGATGCATGGAGATGCGTCGAGATGTTGACGGAACTGACAAGGACAAGATTGACGATCACAGGGCATAGATATGCACCGCTGCACACATAGATCTTGATGTGAGTGATTAGACCCACTAGCTCAGGCCTGATCACATTAGGCTGTGATCCATGATCATCTAGTGTGATTGCTCATATGATGTGTGATTGCTTGTACACCTACTAGATATGTGTATATATATTTGCATGTGATGTAGATACATGTTAAATATGTATGTATATGACATGTCATATTAGGAGACCAAATTAAAATCCCCTCTCTCGACAATATTAAGTTGGTAAACGTAAGGCAATTAGATTGACTCATGTAGCCTTCCATCGTTATAGGTAGGGACCGATTCTCAATATAGGTTTAGTTGGTCATGTCCCTCGAGGCTCACCTATATTATGATTCGCTATCTTGGCTACAACATAGAGATGTCATCGGTGACCTAAGGACATGGTATGCTTGGTCAAGTCCCTTGAGGGTTTATCATCGAATCAGACTCATCTTGTAACGATGGTATTGACTTAACCAGACATCATGGTTAGTCGAGTCTCTCGAGACCATAGTGGTTCGGAGACCGAACATGACAGGAATCACAAGGAGTTGTGATCGGCAATAGTTGCTTACCTTTTGAGCTTAGTGTGATTGATCGAGTCTCTCGAGGTTACACTAAGACACTGATTGGATCTCGATCCCCACTAGAAGTCTACTAGAGACTTCCGATTCATACGCTGAGGGTATCGCGTGACTCGCTAGTTAAATAGTGGGAATATATTAAGATAGAAGTCCATATCTTGATTGTTTATTTTTACAAAATCTATATGTTATTTATTTCTGCTGTATCTTTATTTTCAAAAAAAATGTCACGATTTTTACTTGATGTCAACCACCTCACTAGTTTGAATTATACGGATTGGCTCCGCAACTTAAGAATTGTTCTCATGGCGGAGAAAATCGTATACATCCTTGATATAGTGATGCTCACTCTCGAGGAAGGGGCAAACGAGGATGAGATCGCTAGCTATGTGAAGTACATTGATGACTCCACTCTTGCTTAGTGTTACATGTTGGGCTCCATGACTCCTAAGTTACAGAGACAACATGAAAGAATGGATGCCAGATCCATTCTCCTATATGTTCGCAAACTGTTTGAGGAACAGGGAAAGACTCAGCGATATGAGATATCCAAGAGCCTCTTCCGTGCTAGAATGACTGAGGGACACCGGTTCAAAACCATGTCCTAAAGATGATTGAGTGGATAGAGAAACTTTCTCACCTATAGTCATGCTAAAATCCATCCGAATTCTATTGGCTATTACAGCACACTATAATTATAAGATCCGATAGATGGACGTGAAAACTGTATTCCCCAATGACAACCTCGAGGAGGAGGTGTATATGATATAACCTAAAGGATTCATGTCCAAGGACTGCCCAAATAAGGTATATAGGTTGCTTAGGTCCATTTATGAACTAAAGCAAGTTTCCCGAAGTTGGAACATATGATCTAACGAGGCAATCAAATCTTATGACTTCGTTAAGAACGAAGATGAGCCTTGTGTGTATAGGAAAGTAAGTAGGAGCGCTATCATCTTCTTAGTATTATATGTGGATGACATCCTGATTATTGGGAATGATATGAGAATGCTATCCACAGTAAAGACTTGGTTATCTAGACACTTCTCCATGAAGGACTTAGGGGAAGCATCCTATATATTGGGGATTCAGATATATAGAGATGGATCCAAGAGGATGCTCGGCTTATCCCAGTCCAGGTACATAGACACCGTTGTCAAAAGGTTTGGCATGAAAAATTTAAAGAGAGATCTCATATCGATGAGACATGGGATATCACTTTCTAGGAGTATGTCTTTAAAGACTCTTGAAGAAAGGGCGAACATGGATAGGATACCATATGCCTCAACGATAAGGTCTATCATGTATATCATGCTATGTACCAAGCCTGATATAGCACATGCTCCGAGTGTCACGGGTAGGTATTAGGCGGATCCAGGCTTAGAGCACTAGAAAGTAGTAAAGTATATATTTAAGTACTTAAGAAAGACTAAGGATCTTTTACTGGTATATGGAGGTAGTAGCCTCAAGGTTGAAGGCTACACGGACTCGAGTTTCTAATCCGATGTCAATGATAGTAAGTCAAATTTGGGGTATGTGTATACCCTAAATGAAGGAGCAATGGGTTGGAAGAGTTCCAAGAAAAATACTACTACTGACTCGACTACAAAATCAGAGTACATTGCTGCAGTAGAGGTAACAAAGGAGGGAGTATGGATGAAGAAATTCGTCACAGATCTATGAGTCATGCCAAGCAACGAGGAGCTGATTCTCTTATATTGCGACAACAACGGGACGATTGCTCAAACGAAGGAACCCAAGTCTCATCAGAAGTCTAAGCACGTTCTGAGGAAGTTTCACCTGATCAAAGAGATCGTGACCCAAGGAGATATAGTAGTGGAAAGAGTTTCATCCGAAGATAACATTACAGATCCACTAACAAAGTTGTTATCTCATATTATCTTTGAGTATCACAAGGGTCTGATGGGGATCAGACACATAGATGATTGGCTTTAGGTCAAGTTGGAGATTGCTAGTCATATGTGCCCTGTAAGCTAATCACGTGAGTGATGGCATGTATGACTTGACACTATCTTTTTGCTTATTATATTTTGACATTTTATCACTTTATATTGATTGTTGCATATACACATGTATATATTATAATGTCTTTGGATCTATGCAATGGGAATCGGATCATAATGAGATCATAATAATGAGACCGATTTATCTTTAAACACAGACCCTAAATAATCCCGGTCATAGGTTACTCGAGAGGGATATCGAAATAACCGGACAAACTAGTGTGCTATATACCTATCCATATGATGGATGCAATTAGTCTCATAGTTGCTTGTGTGGGGACACTAGGGATACAGTATAGGTACTCATTGTAGAATGAGTTCACTGATTCATCTGCTTACAGGATGCTGGATGGTTGATGATGTCTTATTATTATATAGCGATTTCATAGTCTATATGGTGTATCTGGTCCTTAGACTTGAGATGCCAAGGATATCCTATATGCGATTAGAGCGACACTCAATTAGAAACCATATAAGTCTGATAGCATCATGCCCGGTATACAGTATCTGGGATATTAGATGGATGAGGGACTATAGATTCATGGTAACTAAAGACAAACATGTCCAATGGATTGGATTCCCCTATATCATTTTGGGACTACGACGCAGTGGCCTAGTACGTCCGCAGTCGATGAGTCGAGTGAATCATTATGAAAATAATAATTCACTAAGCTAGAAGGAGTTCTAACATATATAACTCACGACTAACTCGATATTAAGCCTAGAGTGTCACACATATATGGTAGGCGTTATGATGAGCAGAAGTTCGAATATGAGATATCCGTCGGAGCTCTTATCTTATTGGATATCCAATAAGCACATGAACTATTGGATCCTATGGTTGAGATTCAATAAGAGCATATGAGAGATTATTGGATAGAGATCCACAAATCTTAGAGGCTTGGATAGTTAGATAGAGATCCAATACCCAATAGGGTAGGATCCGTTAGGGTTAAGTTGACAATAAACCACTATAAATAGGAGGGAACTAATGATTCATATGCTAGAGCCTTTATTGTTTACATCTCTTATTCTCCTCCCCTTCTCCTCCTTAGAGCAGGCTTGGAGTTTTGAGGAGTATCGTCGTAGCCCTACTATGTGGATCACCGCTAGAGAGGAGGGTGCTTGACCTCCTTCACCCTCTCCTAGAGATTTGTAGGGATCTAGGGATATACGATATCCCTATGTAACACAATCTTTAATATATGCAGTTTTATATTTTGTGCACCAATCTTCGCAAGACAACGAACACATCTTTGGGAATTGAGGATTTTGGTTTTTATGTTCTTCCGTTATACATATGATGTCACCTCCTAAGATTTCCCTACACTCAGGAGTCATAGAGCCCAACATGTAACACTGAGAAGAGTGGAGTCATTTATGTACTTCACGTAGCGAGCGATCTCATCCTTGCTTGCCCCTTCCTCGGGCGTAAGCATCATTATATCAAGGACATACACGATTTTCTCCGCCATGAGAATAATTCTTAAGTTGCGGAGCCAATTCGTATAATTCAGACTAGTGAGGCGATTGACATCAAGTATGCTATGTAAAGGATTTGAAAGTGACATTTTTTAAAAATAAATATGTAGCAGAAATAAATAAAATACAAATTTTGTAGGAAAATAAATAAATAAGATATGAACTTATATCTTAATCTACTCCCACTATTTTTCTAGCGAGTCACGTAACACCCTCAATATGTGAAACGGAAGTCTTTGATAGACTTCTAGTGGGGATCGGGATCTAATTAGCGTCTTAGTGTAATCCTGAGGGACTCGACCAATCACACTAAGCATAAAAGTAAGGCAATTCTTACTTATCACAACTCCTTATGATTCACATCCTGTTTGGCCTTCGAACCACCATGGTCTCGAGCGACTCAACTAACTATGATGTTCGGTTAAGTCAACACCATCATTATAAGATGAGTCTGATTCGATAATATACCCTCAAGGGACTCGACAAAGCATACTATGTCCTTAAGTCACCGGTGATATCTCTATGTCGTAGGTAAGATAGCGAATCGCGATATAGGTGAGCCTTGAGGGACTCGACCAACTCAACCAACATCGAGAATCGGCCCCTACTTATAACGAGGGAATGACACATGGTTTAATCTAATTGCTTCACATTTACCGACTTAATATTATCAAGAGAGGAGATTTTAATTTGGTCTCCTAATATGACATATCACACACATACATATTTAATATATATCTATATCATATGTAAATATATATATATACATATTTATTAGGTGTATAAGCAATCACACATCACATGATAATCATAGATCACAACCTAATGTGATCAAGCCTGAGCTAGTGGGCCTAATCACGCATATAAAGATATATATGTGCAACAATGCATCTCCATGCATCATGATCGTCCGTCTCGGCCTCGTAGATCCCGCTATCGCTTCCATGCTCCCGCTGCGTCTCCTCATGTGATTACAACTTAATCCTAGGCATGCAAACCCAATAATAAACGAGAAATAAAGTGATGGCTCACAAGCCCCAACAATAATAATAATCACAAGTACACAATTCACATGGTCCATGATTATCCGTCCACATTATACATCATATATATATATATATATATCATTTTGTAGGACTACTAGATAATAATAATAGTTAATTAAATATTTTAATTAACTAATATTTTTTTGAAATTAGGGATATGTAGGAAATTTTTTGAATTGTGAGGGGTATTTTCATAATTTGGACAAAATGATAGAATTCAAAATTTTTGAAATTTTGAGGGGCAAAATTATCTTTTTCCCAAAAAACCTAACCCTCTTTCCCTGCTTCTACATTATGGCCGTCGCCACCGAGGGGAGGGGGAGCCGCCCTTACCCGCGGGTGGTGTGCTTGTGGGTAGTGCCGCCCATGCAGGTGGGCACCCCTACGGGCACCATTGCCCTCGCGAGCGGCTCTGCTCTCGGGCGTAGCGCCCATAGGCGTCGATGCCCTGACGACGCCTCTACATGTGGGCATAGCACCTGCAGGCGTCGCTGCCCCCGTGGCTGCTTGTGCTCGCAGGCGTAGTGCCCGCATGCACCGTTCCTCTTGCGACTGCCTGCCTACGACCCGCATGCTACTGGCCATAAGCGATCGGTTGATGCCCGCTGGCCACTTGCACATAGGTGGCCAGGCCTCAACCAAGGGTGCAATCAGTCGTTGGCCAACTTACGAGGGCAGCAATAGTTATTGCCCTCTCTCACCTTTTATGTCAATGATTTTGACAATAAAAGTCTTCCTAAAATACAACACACGTAGTTCAAAATCAATCTTTCACACGAACAACCTAGCTCTGATATCATTGTGGGAAAATATAGGGGTGACATCACGTGCACAGTAGAAGAACAGAAAACAAAAATCCTCAATTTTTTTATAAATTGTGTTTGTTGTTATGCGAAGATTGGTATGCAAAATCCATAAAACTGAAAATCACGCATGAGATAGTTTATGTTTTACCTAGGGAGATCGTATATCCCTGAATCCTTGCAAATCTGTAGGAGAGGATGAAGGAGGTCAAGCTTCCTCCTCTCTAGTGGTGAGCCACATAGCAGGGCTACGATGATGCTCCTCAAATCTCTAGGCCTGCTATCTGATGAGGAGGAGAAGGGGAGAGGAGAATAGGAGATGACAACCAAGAGAAGCTCTAGCTTATGAGCCTTTGATTCCCTTTTATTTATAGAGGTCCCTTATCAACTTAACCCTAATGGATCTTGCCCTATTGGGTATTGGATCTCCATCCAACTACTCAAGCTTATTAGATTAGTGGATCTCTATCCAATAATCTATCATTGGCTCTTTTTGGATCTCATTCATAAGATCCAATAATTAATGGGCTAAAACTCCATCTAACTCAGTTCACTTGACTTATCGACTACAGATGTACTAGACCACTACGCCACAATCCCCAAACGATATAAGGGAATCCAATCTATTGGACCTATCTATCCTTAGTTATCGTATATCTATAGTCCCTCATTTATCTAATATCCCAAAGATTGTATACCAGGCATGGCGCTATCAAACCCATACAATTTCTTCTTGGTCTTACTCTAATCAGATTCTTCTGGAGAATTCTTTCTCTCTCAATCCGAATGCCCCTAGCTAGGGATTTATCTGAGCAAGAATACATGAGATATTCCTCTCATGACACCGAGAGTGGATGATGCCCTATCGACACTCAATAGTCATCGTAAGGTTGGCTGCTACTCCCGATGACTGGTTGTGCTAGATTTGGAACTTTCAAACATACAAGTCTGGTATCAAAGAGTAGAGTACTAATACAAGACATTCTTGGTGTCTCAAGTATAAGGACTAGGTAATCCACTAGGACAACATAATCACTATCTAACAATGAGGTATCATTAACCATCCAACATTTTATGAGCAGACAATTAGTGGACTCATTTTCCAATGAGCACCTGTACTATATCCCTAATGTCCCTACATGAGCAACTATGAGACTAGTTGTCTCCATCATATGTATGGATATATAGTACACCACTCTGTCCGATTATCTCGATATCCCTCTCGAGTAACCTATGATCGAAATTATTTAGGATATGTGTTTAAAGGCGAATCAGCCTCATTATTATGATCTCATCATGATCCGATTTTCATTACACAGATCCATGAACATCACAATATACAACAAGCAATATAAAATGATAAAATACCAAATAATAATAATAAATAAAAAGATTGTATATCAAGTCACACATGCCATCACTCACGTGATTGGTTTTCAGGCACCTATGACTAGCAATACCAACTGTTAGAATCGAAATCGTCACTAAGAGGGGGAGTGAATTAATGCTTTCATAAAATCACGTCAGTTTGAAAACTCATTCAATGTAGATAAATCGTTTCGATAAATCCCGTATCGAAAAGTGTTTAAGTTTGACTTAGAATAAATGTAAAGTGAAGTGAGCTGCTAAGTAAGCAATAAAAGTAAGCAGCAAAGAAATTTGAAACCCGTCCGATAAATTTTATACCTTCAACTTTGATATTTGGACGATGTATCTTATCCATAAAAATTTCAAATACATTCACTAGCTTGTCTAGTAAAAATCCCTGACTCTATAGTAAGATTTTAGGATTAAATTACGTCTTCATCATCCTATCATTGCAAAAAAAAAAAAAAAAAAAAAAAAAAGAGGAAACCGCATTTATTCACATTCCCGTCTACTTAAAGACAATCTAGGTGGGAACGAATCATAAAGTACAGGTGTTCTTGGAATCCCAGGAATATCCTCCTATTCATTCCCTCCACCATTTGACTCTTTCCCCGTCACGCCCCCGTCGACAGCGGCATATCCTTCATGGCCACGCTGTGAAATCTCTCCCTTCCCGTGGGGCCCTTCGACTGACCGAGGCCTCCAAATAATCTAACCCCTATACGAAAGCACCAAGAAGAAGCAGCGACACGACAGCCAAGATCCCTCGAATCCTCTCTCTCTCTCTCTCTCTTGCCGCCATGCTCAACCTGGGCGCCGAGAGGCCACCGCCGCAGCTGGCGACCGGCACCGCCGAGAAAGCCCTCTCCTTCCTCTCCAAGGGGTGGCGCGAGGTCCGCGACTCCGCCGATGCGGACCTTCAGCTCATGCGCAAGAGGGCCAACTCCTTCAAGAACCTCGCCGACCGCGAGCTGGAGCACTTCCTCAACTCGGCCGCGATTGCCCCCTCCGGCGCGGCGCTGCCGTCGCCCTCCATCGCTGAATTCGAGCTCGTGAAGCGGATCCAGCCGAAGCTGTCGGCGATTCGGCGGGCTTACTCGTCGCCGGAGTTTGGCCGGAGGGTGCTGGAGAAGTGGAGCCCTAAGGCGACCATCCGGATCGATCTGTCAGCCATTAAGAACGCGATCGTCTCGGAGGTCGATGAGGTTGGAGCGGCTCTGGATCTCAGTTGGGATGAGGACCAGAGTAAGGAAAAGATCATGTGGGAGGAGGGGAGGACGGAGATTGTTCAGGAGGGCAAGGGATGGGAGCCAATTCGGATTCTGAAGACAAGGTTGAAGGAGTTTGAGCGGAAGAGCCAATCAACTGAGATTTTTGGGACCTTCAAGAGCAGCGAGTTTATCGAGAAAGTAAAATTGAGCCTGGTAAGGGCTTTATTCCTCTCTCTCTCTCTCTCTCTCTCTTTATATATATATATATATATATATATATATAGTTCTTGAGTTACAACATTCTGCAACCATTTATCTGTAATGATTAGTGAATTAAGGTCCTTTTATGCCCCTAAATTTTGCAAGATGCTGGAGCAGCCTGTTCTCCAATTCTGTTCATGATAGTATAAGCATCCAGGCTGAAAAATTAGCTAGCCTCCATACGAATCTAGTTATTAACATCTATATTTGCTGTGTCTATCATCATTTCATCCATAACAAACCACAATTAGCCATATCAATGGGTAAAACTGAGAGTTAATTCATCAGTTTTCCTCTAAGATTAACCAGATGCAGACTATAATACAATATCTAACAGAAAGATGCTCTGGTAAGAGTTTCAGTGAAAACATTTCAAATGGATGAAAAATTAGGTGGCTGGTGGTTCTTTGCTTTAAAGCACATAATTGATGATTTTGAACAACTTTTTTTGTTATCATAGCATTGCCTATGATTTTAATGAAAATTCCTAACTGAGTTTTAGTTGAGACTCATTGCTTGATTCGGTATGTACAAAGCATGAAAGTAAGCATTTTTTATTATTTATGGACTCCTGATCTTCTTTTGTTTGGTATTGTCCTGAAATCACCACAAGCATAATATGCTTACATTATATAACAAGGTGGTGTGGTAGAATAAGATGCTTCCTGCAACTTTCAGTTCCACATTCCTTTAAAAATAAATCTTCTAGCATTATGCACTTTGAACTCTTAGAGTTCTGAACCACAAGTGAAATACCATAAACAACATTTTGCTGAAAGGTTTCCTTGAAATATTACGAAAAAACAATATTTTTCTGAAAGGTGAAACAAGTGCTACTGATTGCTACAAGAGTGAGTTTATTGACTAATAATTTGGTGATGTCTTAGCATCATGTCAATTGAACCTTCATTGCCCACTTGTGTTGTTGATGTACTACTGGTACCAAAAGGATAGCTGGACTAATGATGACATATATGTCATAACGGACCTGGGATTAAGATTTAAGAACAAGATATTGAGGCAACATTATGTTTTGAATTGATGTTGTTAGAAAGCAAGATATTTTGTGTAATCCGTTACTTGTGAACATAATGATTTATTGTCTTGTCACCATATCCTCTTCATGAAGACTAACATAGAGAACATAACATAATTATCTGTGACAATGTCAAGATATTTTATGTAATCCGTTACTTGTGAACACACTGATTTATTGTCTTGTCACCATATCCTCTTCATGAAGATTAACATAGAGAACATAACATAATCATCTGTGACAATGTCAAATGTTGCTGACTCCCACTTTCATGTTGTCGGTTTGATGTCTAAAGTTTGCAATTTTCATATCATGTATAAGAAATTACTAGTTATATATAAGAATTTTGATGTTGAAAAGTTGCACTACAATTTTGAATGATGATAGAACTTTGATAATCACCATAATTCCTCTAACTGTAACCGTCACTATCTTAAGTACTTTCATATCTGCTCATGTATGGTTATCATTTCAAACTAATCCATGGAGTGTTATTTATATTTTTTCTTTTTTTATTTTTCTTGCAGCAATCGATTTGCAAGGAAACTGAAGAATCAACGGTTTGTTTTTACACTATTTCTTGTTGTTTTCTTTTATTTGACATTATAAATTTTGTTGTCAGATGTTATTTGAGAATTTCTATATCTGATATGATTTATCTTGGATCAAACTTTAGGTATGAGTCAAGCAGAGGAATATAATTACTAATGGGCATCCAAAATGGTTCAAATAATAAATATTATTCTTATGATTAGAACAATCAGGAGAGCAGTCCTTGATGCGATAATGAGGTTGCTCGACTAAGACCTGAGATTTTTCAGTTGAAATGAAGAAAATAGCCTCTTCTGATTTGAGAGCAAGGCTATGGATATCTTATCCTCTCCAGAACACATAGGAGGACCCTGATAATTGAACTTCCTCTGCCCCTTTTGTTGAACCATTATGAAAATTCATCTATATGAGTTGTGATTTGTGAACATTATGAGCTGCATGATTTTTGGGAAAATCTAACTACTTTGAATTCTTCATAAATTTGTATATTATTTGAATATCTTATGTCAAATATTAAATGAGTTGCTTTTACGACAGGTGATGCATCAACTTAATCATATTTGATCTTTCATAAGGTTTATCTATCTGCTTATGTACTTAACTAATTATTTAGATAGGATCAATTGTGATGATAATTAGATTGTTTAGCGCACAATGTGTAGCATCCATTTAGTAAACATCCCTGTTCTTTGGCAATCATAATTTTGACGGACGTTGACCACAAAGAGAGACTGAAGGCTTGTTGTTCTTCTAGTAGTATTATTTGCTTTTTAAGTTGCAAAAAATTATCGTTGTACAAATGTATTTTGGAATATATCTCTTTTATTTGTGTTTATGAATGAAGGACTCAAGAGTCAACATAACTATGATTATCAAATTATTTAGATAATAGCATGTTAAGGTGAATATTATGCTAGAGTACTTGAGATTGCATGCCACACGAACCAATCACAAACACTTTATTCGATATGTTATATTTCTTTTTTTTGGAAATTCCATTGCCTTTTTGAGCTTCTCATCTTTTGCTCCTTTGTTTTTTGTTACTTCTATTTGAAGTCCAAAATTTTTATATTTCTCATCCTTGATAGTGGTCTCTACATGGCATCTCTAACTATGCATGTCTATCATCTTGTGTAATTGACTCATGGATTGGTTCAAACGTGATAGTAGAAGATAGAGACCATAATCATAATTGGATACAAGAGAAAACAAAAGAATGAACTATGTAGTGCATACAACTACTTTTTAAATGTAAAATGATTTTTCATATAGAAAGAGAGCAACAGGTTGAGAGAAGGAGAAATTATGACCTAGGAGTGGTTAGAAGCTAGGTTTGATGTACTGCCTAGTACGGGCAGTATGTAATATGTATTGATCTGACAGAGGATCGGTATGGGCGATACATATCAGTTTGTCGGTATGCCCCATCATAGCGTGAATCAGTACATTAAGTATGGTTTGATACGTACTGTACTGATAACCGATCGGTACACCGGTACAAAACCGATAAGGTGAACGATGGTTAGAAGACTTAAAGAACTTCCAATTCATTAAAAATCTTCCTGAAATTTGGATTTTTTTGTGATTTGTAATTGTAAGCATATGACACATCTTAATTATTTTAGAAAAGAAATGCACTTGATTTATTTGAATTACTTTGTGCTTATCTACAATGTGGAATCTTAATGACAATAACTTTTTAGTTATCACAGCATCTGGTATGACATCTTTATTTGTATCTGGCATCTGCTTAATGAATTTGCTAACTGGCTATTGTTGTCTAATGCAGGATGTTCCACCACTGGATATTCCAGAACTTCTGGCACATCTTGTCAAGCAATCTTGGCCATTATTTGATCATCTTGGTATTCGACGTGGTAAAAAAAATGCACATCTCATTCCTTTCATTGTCAGATAGCTAGCTCTGAATTTTTATATTGATAAAATCTACTATGCTATCTATTCAAATGAGTATTGATGGACAAGAGATAGGGGTCACATTATTTGCATTGATCTATATCTTAGTTTTGGTAAAAAATGTATACAAAGCACCTTGTACTTGTTGATTGCTATTTAATTGTGGATGCCTAACTTATAGTTCATCAGTTTTCTAGCTTTACGTGCACTTGTTTCTTTGTCTTTAATCATCTTATTGAATAAGTTATAAGGATTTTGTTTAATGTTAAAGTCATTATTGTAATATCTCGATTACATCTTATAAGGATTAGATGGGTCTATTACCATTAAGTATTTTGGACCAATGGTTCTAACTCAATAAGTTAATTAGTTAGATATTTGCAAATCGTGACAAATGGTATCAGGATCGATATAGTAACGGACATAGTGAGGGGTCCGAGTAAGAAAGAAGTATACATAGACAAACCAGAATGCACATTATATGGTGGAGCCACCATTGGACTAGACCTCATATGCACCAAACATTGATTTTGGACTGTAGTGGTCTTTGATGAGGATATCCACTTTAGTCTTACATAAAAAGTAGGAGATGTTTTGAATGGACTTATAAGGGCTAGTGGATCTATTACCATTAACTTGAGCTTAAGTATCATGGGTTATTGGTTCAATGGATTAGTTACCCACTCAAGTCGGATCGTGACAATTATATATAACAGATTTGCTTTTTGTTGTAAATCTTTTATAGAATCTTCAACCACTGTTAAGAGTAAACCATTAACAAGTGCTTCTCTGATTCAAGGTTGAAGATTCTTGTGTGGTTATAATCAACCCAGCAAAAATAGCTAAATTGATTGACACCAAAGCTGAAATTCAGGAAGTCAGTTTTGGTGGTCCATTGTGTAAGGCTAAGATTCTATGGTTGTTGCTATTGAATGTCCCCCAAATTCTGTGTGAGGGATATTGTTGATGTCAAGTCACTGTGAGGAATATTTGGGATGGTCGAGCCTCATAGGAGCATGAACAAATGATCTACCATGGTGGGGATGGCTGCAGAAGACGTTTCATGAGTGACGATTTCTCTTGATTAACTGGTGACATTGTCCTCGATAGAGCTAATGAAATGAAAAGATTCATGTAGCCAAACAAACATTTTGGGAGTTATGGTTGTTTCTGTTGTATGCTCTTGATGGGAAAGAAAAATAAAAAAGTCTGGACTAAGTTGCCATTTGAAATGTTATGCTGTCTTTCTGAGATATTTTAATCTTTATTTTTATAATCTAAGAATATTGACCTTGTGTTAATACATCTTGCAAAAATTGGTCAATCACTTTCATGATTATCATCTTCTTTTATTTGTCATTTGATTGGATTTGTTTCACATAATTATAATTCTTCATATTTAAATCCCTTTTCTATTCTGTGGATATCTCATGTGGTTTGCATGCTTTGGCGGAACTTCAGGGATATGGCTTACTGCCACTTCCTAAATCTATAATTTTGTGCAATTATTTATCAAATGGTTGGATATGGGTTTGGTTATGATTTAACATCTTTTTTTGTGCAGACATATATGTAAAAATGGTCGAAACTTTGTGCAGCAGGCACAGAGATCAGGTCATGTACCATCATTCTCTTTATGCAAAGGAAGAGTCCTTATACGAAAACGAGAAAATCAGTGATGAACTTGATTTAAGGATAGCCAGTGTGCTCCATAATACAGGGCATCATTATGAAGGGGGATTTTGGACTAGTTTCGTAAAGAATGAGTCAGCAGACAAAAAGCACCATGTTGCAATAGTAACAACTGCCAGTCTACCATGGATGACAGGAACTGCTGTAAACCCATTATTTCGAGCTGCTTATTTGGCAAAGTCTGCAAAGCAAGCTGTTACACTGGTTGTTCCTTGGCTTTGCAAATCAGATCAGGAGCTAGTTTATCCTAACAACTTGAGCTTTAGTTCTCCCGAAGCACAAGAAGCTTATATACGAAATTGGCTGGAGGAGAGGGTTGGCTTTAAGGCAGATTTCAAAATCTCTTTTTATCCAGGAAAGGTAACCACATGATGCTATGTATTCTACTTTAAAATTTTCAAATGCTAGAATTTGAACACATTTATTTTGGTCTTAGTTCTCAAAAGAAAGGCGAAGCATAATACCTGCTGGAGACACTTCACAATTTATTCCCTCAAAAGAAGCTGACATTGCCATATTGGAAGAGCCAGAGCACCTGAACTGGTACCACCATGGAAAGCGCTGGACGGATAAGTTTAATCATGTTGTTGGCATTGTGCACACAAATTACTTAGAGTACATCAAAAGAGAGAAAAATGGAGCTATCCAAGCATTTCTTGTGAAACATATAAACAATATGGTCACTAGAGCATACTGTCATAAGGTAAGAGCTTGTTTCCTCAGATTATTTGTGTGATTTTATTCAGTTATCCTGGTAGTCCA
The DNA here is from genome assembly GCA_001649415.1 of Musa itinerans. Classification (NCBI taxonomy): domain Eukaryota; kingdom Viridiplantae; phylum Streptophyta; class Magnoliopsida; order Zingiberales; family Musaceae; genus Musa; species Musa itinerans. The sequence continues at coordinate 22,380 of LVTN01000601.1, read as the reverse complement.
ATATTTTAGGTACTTAACTTTGGTCATGTTTAGCATTATAATAAAAGATATTCTGCTAGCAAAAATGTGTATCTTAACAAAACAGTGTTAGTCGTTCTGCAGGTTTTGCGTCTTTCTGCAGCAACACAGGACTTACCCAAGTCTGTTATTTGCAATGTTCATGGTGTAAATCCTAAGTTTCTTAGGATTGGAGAAAAAGTAGCAGCTGAGAGGGTGCATGGGCAGCAGGCATTCTCCAAAGGAGCATATTTTCTAGGAAAGATGGTTTGGGCAAAAGGTTATAGGGAACTGATAGATCTGTTAGCGAAGCACAAAAGTGACTTGGAAGGTTTTAAGTTAGATGTCTATGGAAATGGCGAGGATTCTCAGGAAGTTCAATCTGTTGCCAAGAAGTTGGACCTGAATCTTAACTTCCTTAGAGGAAGGGATCATGCAGACGATTCACTTCATGAGTAAGGATCATTTAGTAGTGTCTAGCTTGCTGTTTCTTGTTGCATTTCCCTTTTTGTCACACTTCCATCTTATTCTTTTCCTTTTATTTTGTATTGTATTTCATCAGGTACAAAGTTTTTGTAAACCCTAGCGTCAGTGATGTCCTGTGCACAGCAACCGCAGAGGCTCTTGCCATGGGGAAGTTTGTTATTTGTGCAGATCACCCATCAAATGAATTTTTCAGGGCATTTCCTAACTGTTTAACTTACAAGACCTCAGAGGATTTCGTTTCTAGAGTGAAAGAAGCAATGGCCAATGACCCTCAACCACTTACCCCTGAGCAGAGACACAACTTGTCATGGGAGGCCGCAACTCAGAGGTTTATGGAGTACTCTGAGCTTGACAAAATCTTAAACAATGAAGAGCCCATGAATGGTGACAAAGCAATTTACAGCCGGAAGATCAAGAAATCAATTTCCATGCCAAGTTTGTCAGATGTGGTGGATGGGGGTTTGGCATTTGCTCATTATTGTTTCACGGGAAATGAAATATTGAGGTTAACCACAGGCGCAATACCTGGGTCACGGGACTACAGTAAGCAGCATAGTGTTGATTTGCGTCTTTTGCCACCTCAGGTACAGAATCCTGTATATGGCTGGTAATATGAGTTTAGCTTGTATTGATATCTTATAGCCTACGCTGAAGCAGACTGTTAGGATTGCAGAGCCTTGTGCATGGCAATCACTGAATCAAGTTGCATGCACCTATCTTTCTATTCAACCCTGAGCATAGGAAGATATGTAATTTTGACTTGGTGTTCCTGGTTCATATTCTGTAGTATTCACCATTCAAGTTACGTGTGGTCTTTTAACTGGTGAGCTGCAGTATTAGACTTTGTAGGCAGAGGTACATAGTCATTTTTTTCTCTTAATCATGTATAATCCTGATAGGTTGCTGCTTTGCTCTTCCTTGTAAGTCTTGATTCATCTCCCATAACAAAAGGAACCCAAGTCTTGATTCCTCAACATGGAGCAATCGTCACTAGTATATTCAGGTTCGATAGGAAGATCCAGCACGGAAGGGCCAATTCTAGCATCTTCTCATGAGGATGGTAAATATTATGCTGAGCAGGTGCAACAAATATATAATGTTATGAAGCTCCTGTACTCTGATAAAGACTAAGCAGCAGAAAGATAAACATGGTATGTGATTGTTTCTTTCCCATTTCTTGGTTAGATCAATACTCTCTCCTATGGAATCTCACCACCATCATAGTTAATGTGGAGTTGTGCTTTTGATCTGAACAGGTAAATTCAGTTGTGTAACTTGCAGTGCTCGACCTCTGTGGCGTTTGCTATTGGAAAATGTTAGTTATGGACGACTATCGGGCAGGTCAGCTCTTACATGGCTCCTTGTACCTTTTAGAGCTCTCTCCAGCAAAATTTTTATTGTTTGTATGACCTGTTCAGCAGAGGCAAAAGTTTATAAAGACCCAGTTGGAAGGCAAATTATAAAGACCTAATACCTTGCATTTTAGGTATATTAGTATCATTGACAACAATCTTTTGTTGGATCAGTCCAAAGCTTCCTGTCATAATATATATCCCTCAGGTGCTGTGCTGTGCTGTGCAATTGTCCTTGATGTAATATCAGTAACGACAGCAAATTGGGGATCTTTAATGATAGTAGCATGTGGACTATTAGCATTATTTTCCAAGTAGACATCAATCTTGTCCTCATTCCTGCCAAAATTTGATTCAAGAGCGTCACTTCCAGTCCTCAAATTATCCATACTAAGAAATATTTGTATTAATTTATGTAGTGGGATTGTCATTCATGGAACACAAGCATTGGCTTTAACCAGCTAGAATCTCATGAACCAGAAACGTTTGGACAAAAGCGCTAAAAGAATAATCCAAAGATGATGAATCAAATTAGAAAATGATGGTTTTCTTCAACATATGACTAATCAATCAAATATAATAAGGAGGATTCCTCTTAAGTTAAAGCCAAAAATACTTGTCAATCTTAATAGATTAAAAATGAGATTCGCTACTACAGGAGATTAAGTATTCAATTAAGACAGGCGACCTTGGTGACACTTCACTGTAAAACTGGACACGTTGCCTCTCTCTCTCTCTCTCTCTCTCATAACAAAAGTGGGTATCGAATGTGTACTATTACTCGGTTCTCACTGCTGTTCACAATCGGACATGTTCTTCGAATGCAACCACAAATTGGCGGCTAGCCAATCACCGAACCCTCATGCGATCTCCACGAACTTTCTCATGCAGCCAGCCATCTTCGAACATTTCTAAGCCATCAATTTTTAACACCTGTAATGAATGTTCCAGCAATGGCTCCTTCTAACTTTTTGATCACCGGAAGTGTTTATATAATGAAACGAGTAAATTGTGAGGGGAAAAAAAACAAAAACAACAAGTTGTCGTGGATGATCAATAAACATATCCGTCAAAAACCAATTCCATGTTCTGCCAGTCTGAGTGACGTAAAAGGGGATAGAAACGAGGGCTATTTCCATATATATGTCTTTGCGGATCAACTTCTTTGAAAGTGTTTGAAGAAGCCAATTCTTGCAGTCACATTTCGATGAGAAGGGCGCAGTAAGAAGCCGCCGGACTGAGTAAACTGACTGGTTCAGAAAAATTCGATATATTTTAATCAGCCTCCCCATAATGTACAGATAATTCACCACTCACATAACCTTAAAACCAAATTTATAATGAGCAAATGAAATTAATATGACTGGAATACAACAAATCAATGACTAATGTTTTCTTCTTCTTTTTTTTTTTCTCTTTCTACTCTAGTCGGATAAATTATTCACTCAACTTTTATTTTCTCTTTATACTTCAATGAACTTTTGTGAAGCTATATTGGATTACAACTTTCCAAACTCGCACCTGCGTGGACGATGGAATCAAAAATAGGTGTGGCCTTAAGGTCGGAAAGAACTTCATCCATTACAATGTTATAGTGCTTTTTATGTGTCCAGTATAAGAAAAACAAAATAAAAAAATTTATAATTACTTTAAATCAAACATATGATATTTTCTTTTCTCCTAACAAGATAATATTTTTGATTGATGATCAATCTTCATAAAATCTTCAATCATGATTTAATATATTTAATAACAATAATAATTTTCTTTTATATATATATACATATATATATATATATATACATACATATATATATATATATACATACATATATATATAT
>LVTN01000601.1:1723-17809 GCA_001649415.1 Musa itinerans | reverse complement strand
ATATATATATATATATTCATCACATATAAAATTCACAGGAAGAAGTAGTTCAACATTTTGTCATGACAAAACACAAGACATGATGAAATGAAAAGAGGTACATAATTGAGATTAGAAATAAATAAATAAATCAATTAACATCCTTTTTTTTTTTTTATGCACATTAACTATCTATCCTCTCATGTAGAGGGATATGAAGCCTTCAAAGGAGGCGTTAAACAGGGAGAGTTCCTCCAAGCCTTGGAGTGTAACCTCAATATCGCCGTAACCCTCTCCCTGGCCTGCGCATCACAATCCATCTGCAGCACCAAACACATCTTGGAAACAGCTCCGAGCTGTAACATCTCCTGCAGCACCGCCGGAGATGGCGAAGACTTCGCCACCGAGCACAGTATCTTCACCGCCATCCTGCTCACCAGCTGCGACACCCTATGTATCTTCTTCGACACCACTGCGATCCCTGCTGCGTGCTCGACCAACTCGGCTCTCCCTTCTGCGCAACCACACAGCTGACAAAGAATCACCATGATCATCTCACACGTTCTCTTCTCTGGTTCATCCAGCAGTTGCTCGATCAACACTCGCACTGCCCCGGCTTTCACTGCCTTTAACCTGTTGTTCCCCCAGGGGCTAACAGCGGCCAGAACTTGCAGTGCTGCCTTCGTGGCTTGGTGTGAGATCTCATCTCGTACGACCTTCGCGAGCTCTTCGAAGAACTCTTGCCTTAAAGACAATGCACGGGCCGGAGCGATCACCGACACAAGGGCTTTCAGGAGTAGCAACGAGTAAGCTCGGGTTCGGTAGCTCGATCGCCCCAAAACTTTGGTCAACAGTTCAACGAAGTTGACGTCCCTTTGGATCAAACCGAGGAGGCTTTTCTCCGAGAGTTGGAGAGAGCACAATATGGCGAGGGCTTCATCGGGAGCACTTGCAGACTCCAATCCATCGCACACTATAAGTTCTTCCTCGAGAACACCTGTCGAGACGTGGATGCTTTTCTCCATGATCGAAGCTAAAACGTCGACAGCACCGGAAGCCTCGACGCAGCGTTTGTTGCGGTCGCTCTCCGATGCGATGGCCTTGAGTCTTCGGAGCGCCGTCATCTGTGTCTGCGGCAGCTTGGCCTCGTGAAGGATGGCCGCGATCTGGGTCATGTCGACCGGGGAACGGGGGGTGGGGAAGCGCTCCACGCCGTCGGATGCATTGGCGGAGCACCAGGCCTGGATGAGACGCCGGAGAGTGTGGTTGGGCGTGACGTCGAGGTCCGTCAACGCTTGCTTGGTGACCGGGCAGATCTCATGCTTGTCGGAGAAGATCCACCTCTCGATGCTGTCCCGGTCGTAGGTGATGCCGGTGGAAAGGGTCACCGGATCTCTCATGATCTCGAGCGATATAGGACACAAGAAGTAAGGCGGGACTTCCACTCCCTCCATCAATCCTAATCGAACGAGAGCTGCAAACCAATCAAAGCTTTGGGAAGGCAGAAGAAAGGCGGTGTCGATGATGAGGAAGGGCGAGTTGGTTCGGTGCTTGGCAACTTATAAAGAAGAAGGGAAGAGATACAACGAGGGAAGAAGTCAACGCGCGAGGCTGAGTCGTAAATGGTCATTATATATTGAAGTTTATCGGCTTTTAGGGTTTGGTTTTCACGACATGTTTAAGGGTGTGCGTGCGTGTATCAATGTATTGTCGATGCATGGAGAGGCGCTCAAAGATTGCCAACTTTACTTGGTCGTCTCTTTGGGTTTGACCTTGGAAATGGCTTCTCCTTTGACTTTTTATATGCAAGTCATGTGTTCTTCCCACACCGTCATCCTTCTCAAATGCACGAAGAAAGTATCCACGAAGAAAGCATATATATTTGGGGGACCAAAAAACCATCAGTTTTTCGAACTCTTCTTGTTTTGAATATTGACAAACAAAAAATAAAGTCCTTCTTATTCGATTCAAATTACGATCGATTTGACATTTTGTCATTACTTCCTACTTTCTCTCTCTACTTGTAATTAATTAATTAATTAATTAACTAATTATTTGAGATTGATTTGATCCTCATAGATGCATTATTGCCATCTCCCATAACGTGAAAGCAAGAAAAAGAGAAAGAATCTCAAACACCAATAATATAAAATAAATTGACCAACGAATAAAAAGAAGAAGAAAAAAAAAAGCTAAACACCTCTCTATTGATGTTCTCTAGCTCTTGCATTATTGCTCTCTTAATATGAGGAGGATTCCTTGTTTCTATGATGGACCCTTAACTTTTGAATAGTATAAGATTCAAATTCATAAAAGATTTAGGGTTTAGGATTTAATATAGAAGTCACCACGCATTACTATAAAAAAAATATATATTTCTCTTTTTTTTTTTTTATCGAAATCTATTACCACACCATCTCATACCATTGCCGCTACTGTTATTTGGTAAGGTTAGATCTTAAATATCTATTGTAAAAATAAAATGATAATAATTTTGGTACCAATTTTTATTTAACTCAAATTTTCATATACTACATTATTTTTAATTATTCTTTACTATAATAACATCAATAAAGTCTTAATTGTTTCAGCTACTTGTGATTGACTACATGGCTGTTGGGTTTTATAAAAAGTAATTTTTATAGAGTTTGATAATATTGCAAAGTCTTAGTTTAAGTGTTCAACCTGTCTTGGGTGTTGATCATGTATCACATCATGTTACACTCTTTCATCCCATGAATCCTCAGTTAAGACTTAGATATGTGTTCGTGATATTACAAATACATAGATCACACGAGTTGGAACAGTTTTTGTCTTTCGCTTGTATTCTTTCCTTCAAACAGACTTAGTCAAGAAAGAGAGGAATATTGTAATGTCAATCTTCCTCTTAGTTAGTTTCGTGGGCAATTGTCCAAGTCAATAATAAATAATCAAACAAAGCTCTCTCTTCTCTGTAGAGAGAGAGAGAGAGAGAGAGAGAGAGAGAGGATAAGGGAATATCAAATTGTTAGGAAAAGAAAAACATTCAACCACGTTTAGGAAAAGAAAATAGCTTTAAAGTCAAAGGCTTCCAGTCAACGTCAAATCCAATCTGAATTGCACAACTCTGTTAATTATTTGTAAATGTTGCCTGAGACTAATAAATTTGGTCTTTTATTTATATTTTATACAGCATAAAAGATTTATAGTATATTTTGAAGTCTATGATATTAAGACGAAATCAAAAGCAAGACGGAAGCTTGATTTTAATTATGGTTCCCAGACTGATTGATATCAATAGTGGCTTTGACGTGTACAACGCACGTGTCATTTACATGGATAATATATATTACCTTTGGTGATTCCGTGTTGATGACAGATTGCGTCAACCAAATTTAGACGGGTGATGATATGTCGTACGTAAGAAATGGTACTGTGCACCAAACACGGGACTGTTTTGGGATCTCACTTTGCAGATTTAGTGGGATAGCAAAATCCGCCCGCCCGACCAACCCACCCACCACTACGGACGATGGATTTGTAAAGGTGTTAAGATTGGAGTGCCACCTAAATCCAACAGGTCGGTCCAAATTGTCGGGATCGAAAGAAGCCCACGATTTTGCTATTTGTGGCGTCTACGTCTTCTACAATCATGCATCCAACCAAAGTCAACGTTCCAATTTTGGTACCGATGTGTCGGCTAACAAATATATGATATATTTTTTTTCAAAAGATAAAAAAAAGAAAGAAAAACATCATGTGTAACATAATATCACCAACTTAGTTGAAATTATCTAAATCGTGAGATATCCTTGTATCAATGTAAACTTAGTTGGGATCGTGATGTCCATCCGTAAATGATCAATGTAGTTGTAATCTCACTCAGATCCTGAAGAATCTCTAGAAAAATAAATTAATTAGATTAGAGATAAGCGATAAATAAGTATTGACGTCTCGTAAATAAAATAATTTTATAAACAATTCAACAAACACTTGATGTATAAAAAATAAAAGAGATGAGAAAAAAAAACAAAGACTTTAGAAACTAAATGAACAATCATAATTATGCAAACGAGTTCCCGTTAAGCAACTTAACGTGTGAACTTATAAATCAAATTCTTATTATATTTTAAGATGAATTAAAATATATTAAATTAAAATAATTAATTATCATAAGATTATTATAAGAAAATAATATAATCTTTCTAAAAATGTCAACGTTCCAATTTTAGTAATAGATGTGTCAGCGAGGGAGCAAATAGATGAAAGTATTTCTTTTTCTCTAAAAGACAAAAGAAGGAAAGAAAAACATCATGTGTCCAATATAAATGGATGAAGGTTGACCTTATTATATATGAAGATGAATTAAAAACACCAATCCACAGGACCTATAAAGAAATAATACTAAATTGAATAACTAATTATCTTAAATTTATTATAAAATAAAAAATAATATAATCTTTCTTAAAATAAATACAATCGTGAAGGTTTGAAATATTTTCATCGAAGATGACTCACTACAAAAATACACTTGTTAGTAGAACCCAACCAAAAAAAAATAAAGTGTGTTAAATTTAATAATTAATTATCATAAAATCATCATTAAAAAATTACTAAAATCCTTATTAGAATTATGTACTAATAGAATTGTGAAAGGTTGAGATCAAGTTGATTTGTTACATTAAAAAATAAACTAAAATACATTCATTTATACAACTTACTAAAAAATATATATCTAGTTAGGTAATAATAAATTTGTTAAAAAAATAAAAAAAATATAATTTATATTCTAATAATAATTATGAAACTGGGAGATAATTCTGTTGAAGTTAATCTCGTTATACTAAAAAGTAAACTGAATTACACTCGTTTATGAAAGCTATCTAAAAACATAATTAATTATCATAAAATCATAAATTATAAAAAATAAAATTCACTACAATCCTTGATAGAATAATGTAATAATAGAATTGTAAAAATTGTGAATGTTGGCTTTGTTATACTCGAAAATGAACTAAAACATATCCATTGGTTCATAAAACTTATAAAAAACATGTCAATTTGATAATTAATTATTATAAATTCGCCATACAATATAAAAATTAATTAGGATCCTTCTTAGAATCATGTTTCGTAGAATCGTGCTAGTTTGAAACCATTTAAAGTTATGTGAATTTTATAATGAAATGTATTTCAGTTCAAATCAAATATATTTTAATAAATTTTATCTAAAACATGTCACACTTGCACATCTATGCCCACGTAACACTCATTTCTCTTTTTTATTTTTGGAGTATTTTAGAATATCATTTCTTGAATTTCAATAGTAGAGTGTATCTCAATTTAAAATTATATTGAATGCATCTGGATGAAATTTATCTAAAAGATTTTAACATTCTTTCTGTTTTAAAAAATAGAAATAAAATCCAAATCGGACTAATTCTGTTTAGGAATTTTTTCCTAAGTGAATAAGCCACCATCTAACCACAACCGAGATGAACTATTCCAAGTGCAAAAGTATAAAGTTTTTCTTTTTTTTCTTTTTAGTGTCAAACCTCTTTCAGTTGACAAATAGGATGAAAGACAGACATTTTTGAAAAGAGTGATTATGAATAAAATAAAACCAATTTTCGATCCGAGATTAAAAATTAATAATAACAACTTCTAAAATCAGAACTCATATCATTTATATTACCTAAAACTCTTAAAAACATAATTCTAGACTAAAATGTGATAGTTTTAAGATGATATTTTTCAAGTATTCTAACTCATTAAAAGCTGAAATTATACTAAATTAGATTTTTTTTTAAGCAAGTAGCCCCTCAATTTATGGATTTGAAGTACAAAAGTTCATTCTACATGTTTGTATGATATGTTGTTGATGAAGATATTATCTTTGAAATTGAATCATATTAATGTTCAATAAAGATCAAAATTCAATATAATTTCATTCAAAATTAATGTAACTCATATCATTTGAAGTCAAAGATATTTATATTCAATTGAAACTCTTGAAAATTAGTTCAAATATATAATTTTCAATTGATAACATATGCTCATTACTAATTGATGTTTCATAGATTCTCACATCATTTTACAATTCAAAATTCTAATCCAATATACATAGGCGCCATCTTGAAAATTTTGGAATGTCATGTCCTGGCATTATAAACAGATAATTTTCCTAATCAGTAAGTTCATTCATGCAGTTGTTCAGACACGCTAACCAGAGAAGCCTAAAATAGTCATTCGACAACATAACTTGCAGATGGAATATGTACTGAAGAAAAAATATAAATAAAAGAAAAACCCACTGAACTTGATGAAGTCGGTAAATATACCACGTGAAATATAGCAAATGATTTAATCTAAAACTAAAAAAGTAATGATACAAAATGCGAGTAGCATGCAAATGTGTCCGAGGGCCATACCTGGTAAGACCAATATCAAGAGGGCTTTAATTTTCTCTGCTAGCAACATTACTTCAAGAACTAAAACTGATTGATCACAGTGGTGAACTGTGCAGTGCCTCTACAAAGGCTACGCCAAGCGTGTGACAGGAGTTTAAAGACTTGGTAGGTAGATATGATTACAAGAATTTACTAAAGATCAAATAATCACTCATTCATACAAGAAAATTACTTTGATTTAAAGAGTTCATAAACCCACAACTAAAGACCTCGGGTAACTGACTTTGGTGTGATCAGGGATCCATGGATTTATTGAAAGTCATCTGCCTAATCTTTAGCCGATTTTTCTGTGTTAACTGCTTCAATTTGTAATATTAGCATCTCTCGCAAAGAGTAACCATGACAGCCAGACGGCTAGGAACATAGCCCTAACTAGTCCTCCAACATGTGCTTGTTCTCGATTTCGTTACCATTGGCTGTAAAGGAACTCTACCAGTATCATTTATTGTGTTGTTGCTGCCACGGCATTGCAACAACTGTAGCTGAAGGCTCTGAACAAGCTCATTTAGCCGTTGAATATTCTTCTCTTGTGATAAGATTATCTAAAAGCACAATGTAGGTTTTCAATTGCATAAATATAAAAACAGAAATAAAAGGTAGCAATAGCAGTCAGATTTCAAACTGGGGTCAACCAATAAAAATATGAATACACATGTCCAAGCATTAAAGGTATCATAAAATATCACTATAAAAGTTGGCAGGAAAAGTACTGGAGATAACAATTCTGAAAAGAATAGTTCACTTAGTACCTTTCCAAACAAGCTATGATGACAAAACTGAGATCTGTGTTAAACTTCATGACTTCTAGAAGCAACCTCTTTCTTTTCTTGCCTAGAAATTGATCTTGTGTTCTGTTAAATTTTAAACCAGTGCTACATAAAAGTGCAAGCCCATCAAATATTTGTCACAGGCCAAGCATGGGCTGAGTTAAATGGACACAAGAGGTGAGCAACAACAAGAGGCAATCTATACAAGGTCAAAAGGAGCAACAACTAGAGATTGGCGCAACTAGTGCTAGTTACCCAGAGATTTAGCAAACTGCATCACAAGCATAGGACATGATCACTACAAACTTGGTACTGGTAGGTAGAATTTAATAAAACCAAGTAGCAAAGAAACACTATCGTCATTTGACATTAAAAGGATAGAAGATAAAGAGGAAAAATTAATCACACCAGTTGCCCTTGACAATTCCATCATTGAGAACAGATATAGAAGAGAAGGGATTAGGAGAAACAAGAGTCTCGAGGGGATTGGCATTCGAAGCTTGAGTTACTAAGGAACGACAATCCTACCTAATGCAACATCACAAGCCAATATCTTCTGTTAAAATTAAAGTAAAACCATTCAAAACCACACCTGTAAATGCTCTCAACCTGACCACCTCAATTAATAGCATGGCCTAAGCTACCATATTGATGGTGTGAACAACTTTGATGAAATTGACATTCAACAATAACAAGAAGGTACTATCTGATGTAGGAGGAATTAAGAAGGAAAGAGACAGGAAAAGAAACATATGATGGAAAGATAATATGAAAAGAAATAGATAATTATCCAATTCGTTTGGGAAAATAAATCCAATATTCCTTGAATAATATATCTCCCTTGAAAAGATGAAATCTTCGTATTAATAATCTTCAATCAAAGATCAAATTTTGACTTCTTCCATTTTTTTGCATTTGCTTTCTTTTTCTTCTTCAGTAATTTGGGGGACTGAATTAGATATATCGAAGATGTTGCTAAGCGACAATCTATGACATTTTCAAACTACCCCTAAACTAATAAGTTTTATTTAAATAAAAAAATAAATTAATCCTGCATCACTATCTTTGTCAAAGGTAAAGGAGCAACAGTGAAAACGTCTTTGTTTCCGCTATGATGAATGATGTTGCAGTAATAGGTGCAAGTCAAGCACTCTTATAGTCACGGTTGGAAGATAACACAGATGACTTTTCGAATTTCTTTACGATGATTAGGCACCATCAATAGAAGAATAAACAATCTCATTTTATGTTATGTCAAGAAAAGAACATCTGTTTATCACCACACAATTCTGTACGTAGCTAAATAGCTGCTAATCACTACATTGTAAGACACCATGTCAATATATAATATCATTAACACTAACCCTGTCAAGATAAAAGTTAACCATCAACCTTTTTCATGTCTATCAATTGAGTAGAGGAGTAATTCTAACAAGTGCATGCAAAGCCAATATCTCATTTGGGCTGAAAATCAAAGCATGAAACAAATTAGGGACAAAAAACTAGTTAATCCTACTCCAACAAGCATCAATTTCTAAGACAATTATCAATGCTACATGGATACACAATTTTAGATCATGCCATCTTAAGCATGATGTTGGAGGATCATGTTAAGCAAAACAAGACTGACGTGAACAAGGTTGGAAATTTTTGTTTCAGCTTTAAACAATTAGTCAAAGTGAAAAAGTTCAGATAGTCTGTATGGTTTCAGTTTGAGCCTAGAATTTGGACATAGTAAAAATCTAAAGAAGCAAAGTATGTAAAACTAAATTAGAATTAAACATATAATCACGACTAGATCTGAGAGAACATAGGCAAAAAGTGTGCTTGAAATTCCATGTTTTACTTTAATTTCAAAGAAATTGAACCACTGATCTTTGTTACAGTATCCTAAAGGAAGAAGGATTTTAAACAATGTCTTAATTTCACTTCTTTTTTTTAGTACGTTGAAAATGAGTCTTCTCAGAACACAAAGTAGTAGGGCCACGATGAAATTATTTCTCTGATCTCCCATATTTAATGACTGAACTCAACAAAACTTCCATCCCGTATGGATCAAAATGGATGAAACCAGTGTGTTTTTAGCTGTTTCAGGTGAAATAACAGAATCCCAGATTTAGACAGTTGTTTTCAGCTAGGGAAACTAGTCTGTTTTGGCCAAAATGTAACTGGGTTAGATGTTTTCAAATCAGAAAATTGCTTATACAACAAGGAAACTAGAGGGAATAAAGTGAATTAGCTATGGTGACAGAGAAATAATGTCAAGCCCTAATAAAATCCAGAGTATTGTGGTGGGTCGCAGTGAACATGGCCAACTTCTTATCTCAAAACAACAATCTTACCAAAATAAGATAGACACCAGAACAAGGCGAGGAAAGGTGAGGGCTGAGCACCTCGATTTGTGTTCAAGGAGGCATTCAACTAGGCACAGCCCAGGTGCTGGGTGGCTCAAGCGAAGGCCCGAACCACATCAGTCAGGTCCAAATCTTGACTTGGGTTCAGTCCAACCAATTAACTAAACCCCTATCAAGAATCCTAGATCGTTCTCATAAATCTAGCATCTTTATTCACAATACATGCACCTTTGATGATTTAAAAGCTAGGTTTCATCTACTCATAAACATACTGTCTTTTATGTTAAACTAACCTTTTCCTTAATGATTTCTTCTCTATTTGAAATCTGTTGCTGCTTCTGTGAGATGATTGGGCTTGCTTCTATTTCATTCGCAAGTTGCTGTTTCCACTCAAACTGCGATGTGATTATAAGTATTACCAGTAGAAAAACAAGAACCACGGGCCTTGACATCATCATCAACAATCAACAAAACCTGTTAACAAGGTAAACTAGCTTGTCATGTTCAACATAGATTTTGTGAAAAGCTTCACCACGAAAGTCGTAGCAACTAAGATGGCTATACCGAACTGTAAGAAGAGAAACATCAATCAAATTGCACAATGATCATACAAAAGACTCTAATTTTAAGCCTCCAACTTCCTTCGCCTGCAAATCAACCACCAAGATCTAGGGGGCAACGATATCATTTTTCCGACCAAAAGCATCAAATTGAAAGCCCTAAAACTAAAATTTCTTCACACTAAACAATAGGATATTTCCAGAAAACTAATCAAACCATAGGACCAAATTCAAGCATGCTCAAGAAAAACAAAGGGGGAAACTTACCAAGCATCGCATGAGAATGCCACCTTTTCACAATTGGCGTAGGAACTTAGGGCAGAAGCAGTCGAAACTGAATTCAAATTCGATGTTCTATCTCGGTGATTTCGGAGTTGGGGATTGTTCAGGTGATTTGGGAAAAAAGGAACAGGGGATTTCTCTCCTTTCGAGAACCAACCACGAAAGACGCGGCTATTAAAGCGAGACGCGGCTGCGGCGGTGACTTTGCCATTGATACGCAAAGACGCTCGGCGTCCCTCGGCCATTGGATTAAGATTCTACGGTCTGGGAGATTGTTGGACCCCAGCTAATGTACGTCAATCTTCCACTCCGGTACCGATCAATTCTTTTACCTTTCCGTTTTGTCTCACCCGTCAGACTACCACCATCGTGATTGCAGAATAGTTGGTCCCACACGGTTTCTACCTATGGATGGCCGTATGTATTCGTAAGGGTTCGAAGACTCTGTGCGTTGACGAATTCTGGACCATCTCAAAAACGTGAGGAGCAAAACACCAAATGGCTTTGATATACAGCAAGCCATTTTTTCCCCCTTTTTTACTGCCGACATTTCCATTTTCATATTTTTACCATACGAAGCCTCAGCTTTCTCAAATATCACTTTTTACCTAAAAATAAAATATTATATATATATATATATATATATATATATTATTAATACTAAATATTTTAGATTAGTGGTTCAGGATCAAACCCAACTTAATGAGTCAGCTATCAGGCTAAATTAAAAAATTTTCCGAAGAAAAATATTTTACAAATACATAATTAAATATAGAAAATATATAATTTGCCTAGTTTAGTTAATCAAAGGATAATGTTGATGAGAAATAATTTCACTGAAAAAATATTTTATAAATATATAATTAAATATAGAAAATATATAATTTATATAGTTCAATTAATCAGAGGAAACTGTTGATGAGAAATAATTTTTTAGTATAATTATATTTTTATATATGATAAACGATGAAGATAGAATTCAAGCCTACAGCTCTACGATTAACTAAATCATGTATTTAACTATGATGCATCATAAATGTGCAAACAAAGGATAAAATTGTCTCTAAATAATTTACTAATGGTGTTAATAAGGGAAATATTCTTCTTGGATCATAACTTAATATGTGGTAGTATTGTTAGTAAAATTTGATCAACAATCAAACAATATACAAATCCAAAATAACAGTTAGTAAAATATTTCGTCCAATAACCATGGTCAACTATTGACTTGAGATCAATTACTATTCACTAAAATTTCTCCGGTTGGCTATTGACTTGACTATCGAATGGATCAAATTGAAAAACTCATATGATTTTAATTTTTGTATAGGTCGATCACAAAGCATGCACCAAGTCCACCTTAATTTATGAGCAAGCAAGTCCCCTTTTTAGTCATATTCGACTTCTTGAGCATGTGGCGTTAAATCGAGTTAGGTTGATTAAGGCGTCATCGATATCATCACTATTATTTTGACATTAGAAAGAGAACTCATGTTGCAAAAGCATCAATATGGCAACTCGCTTAATGAATGCTCAATTGAGGGTGTTGTGCCCTTAAACCATAACACCTTGACCCATAGTGTGCTAGTCATAGCTGCCCTACATGCCAATCATGTGAGTGATGGCATGTGTGACACGCTACGTAATCTTTTTGCTTATTATTATTATTGATATTTTTTCACTTTATATTACATATTTCATATATTGTAATGTCCATGGATTTATATAATGAGAATCGGATCGTGATGAGATCGCGATAACGAGACGGATTCGCCTTTAAATATATACAATAAATAATCTCGATCATAGGTTACTCGAGAATGACATCGAGATAATCGGACAGATTAGTGTGCTATATACTCGTCCATATGATGGAGATAGTTGGTCTCACAACTGCTCGTGTGGCGATACTAGGGATACAGTATAGGTGCTCATTGGAGAATGAGTTTATTTATTGATCCACTCACGGAATATTGGATGGTTGATGATATATCACAATCAAACAGTGATTCTGTAGTCACAATTGTTTATCTAGTCCATAGATTTGAGACACCAATGATGTCCTATATGAGTACTCTACTCTTTAATATTGGATTTATAGGTTTGAGAGTTTTAGATCTAACACAATCGATCATTAGGAGTGACAACTAACCTTATGAGGGTAATTGAGTATTAATAGAGGATCATCCACTCTCGGCGTTATGAGAAGAATATCCTATGCATTCTTGCTCAGGTAAATCCTTGGCCAGGGTTATTCAGATCGAGAGAGAAAGAGTTCTTCGGGAGAATATAATTAGAGCGAGACTTGATTAGAAATCATATGGACCTAACAATACCATGTCCGGTATACAGTCTATAAGATATTAGATGGATGAGAGAATATAGATATATGGTAACTTAGGATAGACAAGTCCAATGAATTGGATTCCCTTGTATCATTTGGGGACTACGACGTAGTGGCCTAGTATGTTTGTAATCGATAAGTCAAGTGAATTATTATGGAGATGATGATTCATTAAGTCAGAAGGAGTTCTATGAAGTATGACTCACGACCAGCTCGATATTGGGTCTAGAAGGTCACACACATATGATATGTGTTGCGACGAGTAGAGATTTAGATATAAGATATCTGTTGGAACCCCTATCTTATTGGATATTTAGTAAGTCTCTAAATTATTAGATCTTGTGGATAAGATCCAATAAGAAGTAATGAGAGATTATTGGATAGAGATCCATTAATTTAATAGGCTTCAATAGTTGGATGAAGATCCAATACCCAATAGGGCAGGATCTATTAGGGTTAAGTTAATAAGGACCTCTATAAATAGGAGGAAACTAAATGGGCAATAAGCTAGACCCTTTTTGGCTTACACCTCCTATACTCCTCTCTCCCTCTCCTCCTCAACCAATAGCCTTAGTTTGGGACATATTTGCTAGTCATAGGTGCCCTACAAGTCAATCACGTAAGTGATGACATGTGTGACATGACACACAGTCTTTTTACTTATTATTATAATTTTTTATTTTATATTATTTGACGTATAAATATATTGTGATATCCATGGATTTATGCAATGAGAATTAGATTATGATGTGATCACGATAATGAGATCGATTCACCTTTAAACACAGATCCTAAATAATCTTGGTCATATAGGAAAATCTAGTGGCGACATCATATGCGCAACGGAAGAACACAAAACAAAAATCCCAAATTTTCCAAAAAGATATTCGTTATCATGTGAAGATTGGTGCGCAAAAACCTACGAAACTGAAAAGCACGTGTGAGATAGTTATGTTACCCAAGGAGATCGTATATCCTTGAATTCTTACAGATCTATGGGAGAGGTTGAAGGAGGTCAAGCGTCCTCCTCTCTAGCGGTGATCCACACAACAAGGGCTGTGAAATGCTCCTTAAATCGCTACCCAAATCTCCACACCTGCTATTTGAGGAGGAGAAAGGGAGAGGAGAATAAGATATAGCAACCAAGAAGCCTAGCCTATAACCCTTTAGTTCTCTCATATTTCTAGAGGTCTCATGTTAACTTAACCATACTGGATCTCTATCCAACTACCAAAGCCACTTAGATTAGTGGATCTATATAATAATCTCTCATTGGCTCTTATTTGATCTCATTCATAGGATCCATATCCGAACCTCTACTCGTCGCAACACCTACCATATGTATGTAATCCTCTAGGCCCAATATCAAGCTAGCCATGAGTCATATTTATCAGAACACATTCTGGTTCAGTGAATTATTATCTCTATAATAATTCACTCGACTTATCGATTATGGACGTACTAGGCCACTACGTCGTAGTTCTTAAACGATACAAGAGAATCCAATCCTTTGGACATATCTATCCTCAGTTATCATGTACCTATAGTCCCTCATTCATCTAATATCTCAGGGATTGTATACCAGGTATGGTGCTGTTAGGCCCCATATGGTTTCTCCTCGAGTCTCGCTCTAATCAGATTCTCCCGAGAACTCTTTCTCTCTCAATTCGAATGACATTGGCTAGGGATTTATCTAAGCAAAAATACATAGGATATTCCTCTAATGATACCGAGAGCGATGATCCTTTATCGATACTCAATAGCCATCGTAAAGTTGGCTACCACTCTTGATGACCGATTGTGGTAGATCTGGAACTTCCAAACCTATAAGTCTGATATCAAAGAGTGGAATACTCATACAAGACATCCTTGGTATCTCAAGTCTAAGGACCAGGTAAACCACTAGGATGACAAAATCGCTTTTTAACAATGAGGTATCATCAACCATCCAACATTTCGTGAGCGGATCAATCAGTGAACTCATTCTCTAATAAACACTTGCAATATTGCTCTAGTGTCCTCACATGAGTAACTATAAGACCAGCTACCTCTATTATATGGATGAGTATATAATATACCAACCTGTTCAGTTATCTCAATGTCCCTTTCGAGTAACTTATGGCTAAGATTATTTATGGTTTGTGTTTAAAGGTGAATCGGTCTCATTATTGTGATCTCATCACGATTCGATTCCCATTGCACACATGGCACTGAAACTTCCAAAAGACGATGGTCTACTACCAAAGAGATGTTGGAAGAAAGATCCAAAATCTGAAAATAACTGAGATCAGATACATTCTCTGGGATGGTACCATATAGTAGGTTTGACCTCACACGAAGGCAACAAGCAATATAAAGTGAGAAAATATTATAATAATAAGTAAAAAGACTATATGTCATGTCACACGTGCAATCACTCACGTGATTGGCTTGCAAGGCACCTATGACTAACAATCTCCCACTTGACCTAAAATCAATCTCTTATATGTCTGATCTCCATCAGACCCCTATGACGCTCAAAGACAATATGAGATAATGGCTTTATCAATAAATCTGCAATGTTATCTTCATATGGAACTCTTTCCACTGCTATATCTCCCCGGGCCACAATCTTTCTAATAAGCTAGAACCTCCTTAAAACACTTCTGATGAAACCCGGGTTCTCTCATTTGGGTAATCACCATATAGTTATCGTAATATAAGGGAATTGGCTCTCAGATTTGTAATTGTTAGGATCGGAGTGGCACTAAGAGGGGAGGGTGAATTAGTGCAGTGGATTAAAACTCGTAAGTTTGAAAACGATTTCGTAAATGTATAGATATTTCGATGTTCTCAGATTTGTAATTGTTAGGATCGGAGTGGCACTAAGAGGGGAGGGTGAATTAGTGCAGTGGATTAAAACTCGTAAGTTTGAAAACGATTTCGTAAATGTATAGATATTTCGATGTGACAAGGAATGACTTAGTAAAAGTAGCTCGAGTAAAGTAAGGAGATAAAAACCAAAAGCTTGCTACTATGTAAATAAGGTTTTAGAAAGTTAAACACTCACACATTCAAGGAACACACCAATTTAGAGTGGTTCGGTCAAATGACCTACATCCACTTGCGAAGCCTTCTTCGATGAGGCTCCTAACTTCCACTAGCAAATCACTTTGAAGGGGAAGGACCAAATACCCCTCTTACAACCTTTTTATAAGTGGTTCACACTCTTACAGATTTTTCAAAGAGAAAGAGGGAGGTGAACACTTACGCTGAAAATAAGACTTTTGCTAAAGCTTTTCTCAATTTCTAACTTCCCAAAGGTTATTCTTCTCTACTGAGAATTGAGGGGTATTTATAGACCCCAAGAGG
>LVTN01000600.1:158006-182219 GCA_001649415.1 Musa itinerans | reverse complement strand
TTTTTTTTTTTCTGTGTGTGCCGAAAGTTGAACGGCATCGGAGTAAATAAACTTCTGCAGTATATGAGAAACATGTCAGGAAGTCATATTTTCACTAGTAAAGAACCATCTGGTGTCGACGTTCATACTCATTATTCATGCTAATGAATTTCATATGGACATACTTCTATCTAGTTTTCCATCCAGTGTTGTGAAGAAAACTCAATTGTATGATTACTAGTCATGTAGGTATTTCTTACCTCCAGAAGAAGTTCATAAACGTCATTTGTTTGCAGCTCATGATCTTCGTAGATTATGCTGGAGCATTTCTTCCTGCAATCAACCATTCTCCTTGGAACGGCATAACCCTTGCTGATGTTGTCATGCCATTTTTCTTGTTCATAGTTGGAGTTGCACTTGCACTCACATACAAGGTAAAAGCCTAATTGCTGAAAAATATTTCATCCTATGCTCATTTTTTAAAATTTATTATAGATCAAATGGTATGCATATTTCCTCGGTAAAAGCATATTTCTCAAGTGAAAGTAAGATTCTAAGAACGCTTTACTTGATTCTCAGAGAGTCTCAAGCAAAGTCATAGCAACCAAGAAAGCTGTACTTCGAGCAATGAAGCTCTTCATTGTAGGCCTTGTTGTTCAAGGTATGCCACTCTTTCTTTTCACTAAGTCAAAATACATTATCTTTATCATATAAAAGCATTTATTCAAGGAATTTTGATTCCTTTCTTCGTTATCTTAAGATAATATTTGGTTGATTCCTTAGGTGGTTTCTTCCATGGCCTTCACGATTTAACTTATGGAGTTGACATTTTGAGAATACGATGGATGGGCATATTACAGGTAGTACATTCATTTGCTATGAAGCAAGATAATTTATATGGATTATGGAACCATTCATCTTTACAACGCCTTCTATACAATCATACTAGCAATACTTTTAATTCTGATCCAACATGCATCATTTCTCTATCCATGAATTGAAGCACATTACTATTGTAATACTTTGATCTATCATAGTCATAAAATCTCAATACACCTCCAAGTTGGAGGCAGATAACAAAGTCCCATATCATTCTCTGAAAACTGGGCTTCTTTTAACGAGTCACTGTCTTTCTAAAGGTTACCTAATCAAGTATTATTTTGTTGCAGAGAATTGCAGTAGCCTATCTGTTGGCTGCAGTATGTGAAATTTGGCTTAAAAATGATGATGATGATAATGATGTCTACTCTGGATACTACCTAATCAGGCGATACCGATTTCAACTGTAAGTATTACTGTACATATATTTTGTGCAATCATGGTGTTATTTGATGGGTCTCTAAGTTGAAATTCTCAAGTAAAAACATGGAAAAGAAAGGAACTGAAATAGAGTTCAATAGAGAATCAGATATATAGAGAGCGTTTACAAAGAGCTAAATACCTAGAAGTTCCTTACCATCAACTACCTTGAATTGCCTTGTCTGTCTATGAAGCTATGGTCATCATACTCACAACTTGACTTCTTTCAGGCTGGTGAGTTTGATTCTTACTACCATTTACATGGTTCTCCTGTATGGTTTATATGTTCCTGATTGGGAATATCAGATACCAGTGGCAGGCTCCAAGACCAAGTCCTTCTCAGTTAAGTCCTATGCATCTCATTACACGCTCCACCAATGCTTAGAAACTACTATCATTTTGGGTCTATAAATATTTTTTAAGATGAATTCCTAAACATATAATTAACAAATTTTATAAATACCAGGTCAAATGTGGGGTGAGGGGTGACATAGGACCTGCTTGCAATGCTGTGGGAATGATCGATCGTCAAGTCCTTGGCATCCAACATCTGTATCAACGTCCCGTGTACGAAAGAACAAAGGTCTCAGACACACCGATTTTATTTCATTAGCTATCACCCCAATTATTTTTTCTTTCCATCCATAATCTTCTAGTTTCTTACTCTTTCTTCAGCAATGCAGCATAAATTCACCAGCTAGTGGCCCACTTCCATCTGATGCTCCTCCATGGTGCCAAGCTCCTTTTGATCCTGAAGGGCTACTTAGGTCAGCTTTGTTACTTACGTCTCTTGGCTTTTTTTCCTGACAACTAGAAGTGATGATAGTTAATGATGCAGTTCTGTCATGGCAATTGTTACTTGCTTGATCGGGTTGCAATTCGGGCATGCTATCATACATTTTAAGGTACTAGTTATATATTGAATCTGTCTTGGCTTCAAAAACATCTTTAACACTCTTGAACGAACTGCAGGGTCATAAGAACAGAATTATACAGTGGATGATTCCTTCCTTATTTCTATTAGTGTTCGCCTTTTTGTTGGACTTCGGCTTTGGTATACCAGCTTTCTAGTTCATATCACTGTGATTACAGATTGATTTAACTTCCAACACCAAGTAAACTTTATCTTTGTTATAGGAATGCATATGAACAAGGCCCTGTACACATTAAGTTATACATGCTTCACTGCTGGGGTTGCTGGGATTCTCTTCACTGGACTATATGTGTTGGTTAGAGATCCGAAACTGTTCACTTCTTTCAAACATTTCCATTCAATATGTATAATTCTTTCATCTAGGGGTACAACCAGATATTGACTATTCACTCTTGATGTCTACAGGTTGATGTCTGTGACTGTAGGAAGCCAACCTTGGCTATGGAATGGTTGGGGATGCATGCACTTATGATCTACATTCTAATAGGCTGCAACATCTTGCCAGTCTTTATACAGGGATTCTATTGGAGGGAGCCTAAGAACAATGTCATGAGTAGCTTAATCTAACAAACCCTTCCCTTGTGCCAGCATTTGCTTTTACAAGTGCATGCTAACCACAAACAGGGAAAGTGGAACAACTTTTTGTTGTTGTGATCTATGAACAGCTGAAGGTCATTGGCATTTCCTGAAATCTCGACAATAACAAGAGGAATGCAGGATCTCGTGACATGTAACTTTTGTCTACAAACAAAAAGGGAAAGAAATGTATGCAATTTCTTAGTTCAAGTTTCTAATGGTTGCAGAGCAGGATCTGCTGTGTTGGTGTGAATGCATGATCAACCATGTTTTTTCTGAGCATGTAAAATGGATATTACAAGTTTTATCATCTACAAGTTTTAGCTCTGTGCGTTTCAAGCATTACTTGCTCTACACTCAGGATCACCAGATGACACGGTAACTATCAGTTTCTTTTACTATTGAATCTAGCAAAAGTGGGTTAATGATTCTACAGGGAAAATGCCATTCACAAAGCTGGGAAATCGAAACTAGCCAAGAAAAACTGCCACCTGATGACATCAAGATAAACACAATTTGAACTTTCTTTGTGAGGTCTTATGATTATGCATGCAGTCAGAACTGTTTTATGAATTATGATACATAATTATTTTTTAGTTCTATTGTATCACTGTAGCATACTGACTCGTCATATGGAAGGAAACAATTGATAGATCAGTTTATGAAGTGACATATAGACATATATTGCAGACATGATAGGATGAAACCATGTATGAAAACCATATTTACAAGTCATGCTCGCATACCTTGGTGGACAATAGATTTAGAGAAGCATGTTCGGGTTGTGATTGGTGAGATGGAATTGATTGCATCCCTTGTAGTGTCGCTTGATCCCATCAATCATCCTTTCATGGTTTGCTCAAACTGGCACTTTCATCTGCATGAAAACATACGGAAATAATTAAACCAAACACCAAAAGACATGAGTCTGCATTGAATAATTTGGCATGGTCAGAGGCATTCAAAGATCATGCCACGAGTCTACACCTTGGAACAAGAAGGATAATCAAGGAATTGGCGAATAATTCACTCATGATCCAAGAAAGATTCAATTGCAAATGAGTAATTTCACGACTCCAGTTGAGTCTTCTCCCGGATGACCCATCAAGAGGCAGCAAGAGGGTTGCCATAACCAGCACAACCTCATAACAATACACGGGATGAAAAAGCTCTCACGGCTAATGGCTTCTTACGCAAGAATTGAAGCAATAGTTCATAATTCTCATCAACAGAACAGTTCAAGCTAAAGTGCCTAAGCACCATATAAAATCCAGAAAACAATTATGACAAAACATCTTTGTAATATAACACAACTGCATGTCGGCAGAGCCTCACTTTTATTGATGTAGCAAAAGATTCAAATAGATAATGTCATGACAAGAGGATAACTGAAGTAGCATTTGGCTAAGCTACTGAAGCATTCACCACAAAAAGACTTACTGACAATGCTCTCACACACTTATAGTGCTTATTACACAAGCACTATGTTGATTTTCCCCTGGCGGGGAAGGAAAACTAGGCACGAGTAATTCGAGTATTCTGTTTCTGCAATCGTATTAGACCTCAAAGAAATGTGTCAAGAGTCAAGGAAATGGACGAATCTCATAATCTTGTACTAGCAATCACGTAGCTCAATTAACTGGTCCACAACACTTGGGTCGGCAAGTGTACTGGTATCACCAAGTTCATCTAGCTGCCTGGATGCAATTTTTCGTAGGATCCTCCTCATGATCTTTCCACTCCTCGTCTTTGGAAGTCCAGGTGCCCAGTGGATTTTGTCAGGGGCAGCAAATGCACCAATCTGACAAACGAGGAATCTTTGAAGTTAGTGCATTGCCAAATAAGCTTACTCGTATTTGTGTCAAGACCATGATATATCGTACTGATGCAAAATTGCGCTACCAAGGTGACATTGCACATTCATATTTTCTATGCAACAGAAAAGTTAAAGCAAGGAAAGCACTCACTTCTGAACATTAGTCTGATCTATAAACACAATCTTCTAGTTCGATGCTAATCAGATAGGCAATCAAGGATTATTGATCACTTGAACATTGGAGTCAATACATTTTAGATTGAGAATCTGAACTAGACCAAGAAGCCAAATTATTATATGAGATCAAAATTCTCAATTAGTTTAAATTGGCAATTAATTTACAAGAAACATGTAGCTTTCTGCAGGAAAAGAAAAGTGATTTGTTGTAGCCTCATTCCTTTTGATTTAGACAACTTGAACTTAAGACATTCAATTGACACAAAAAAGAAATCCTTCTATTGGGGTTCAGAATTCAATTTCCAAGATGGTGTTTAACTTCCAGAATATAGGTGAAAAATCTTATATAAAAATGGCACGGTACTACAAATTAAACCCAAAAAAAAAATCTAACAATAGGTAAAAAATTCCAGAAATAAAGTTAATTCTGCACCATCAATTGTTGAAAAACTTGAATAAGCAAAATAAAAGAATCATGCTTCCACTCGAATACAACAATCTTAGAAATAAACTTACTTCTGCACCATCACTTGTTGAAAAAACTGATTAAGAAGAATAAAAGAGCCACGCTTCAACTACAGATACAATTCTGAACCATCTAATCCCACATGATTCCAAGTCCTAATCAATCCATGTCTCTTTTCTCATCCCTATGCTTCTATATCTATGTCACTGTATCTGAAACAAGGGTTCAGCAATTGCAAGCTATGACTGCATCCTTTACAAACTTAACCTAGACATCTATTGCCAGATGAATCATGCATTTGACATGCATGGTACAGATGTACATTGCACTGCACCCTGCCACCCTTTTCCCAGTCATGCAGATTTGCATATTAAGTTTATAGAGATTCATGTTTCGTAAAACTGAGGCATAAACTGGCAGTAGGTTCAAAACAGTATTCAACATGATACCGTAAGCCTACAGCCAGAGACTTGAAGCTACCACAGAACATGGGACACGAAAACAAATTCAGCAAAACATCTACAAGTGACAGGCCAGTTTATTTGTGATGTTGGGTGGATTAAATAACTTTATAATGATAACTTTACAATAAGCACACCTGGTTTCGGACAATCAAAATGAGGCTTTTCCGTAGCTCTTCACTGTAAGGAACACCCTCCACTAAAGTGACAAAAGCATAAATGCCCTGTCCTTTAATCTGACAACAAGATAGGTTTTGGTATAACTATCAAGGTTGACAACTGGTTGATGCTTATGACGGTGCAGCCAGCAGAAGATAGGTTTTGCATTGTACCTCATGTTCAACACCAACTACAGCAGCCTCAGCACACTGGGGATGTGAAACAAGAGCAGATTCTACTTCTGCGGTGCCAATACGATGTCCACTGAAAAGAATTCAAGTGCAACATAATGAAACTCTATCCAAATGTATATAGTAAGCATGTAGTAATTTCAAAGTACCTGACATTGATGACATCATCAACTCTTCCAGTGAGCCAATAGTAACCATCCTTGTCCCTGAAATATCAATGTAATTAACAAGAACACTATGATCATCAAAACCAAGTTTTATAATATCTATTAAGACCTGAAAGAGTGATTTTGGACCAATTGATGCTTGAAAGAAAGTTACCTGCTGCATCCATCACCAGTAAAATAATAACCAGCAAATGGTTTAAAATATGTTGTTTCATATCTCTCATGATCACCATAAAGTGTGCGGAATGCCCCAGGCCATGACCTCTTGATGCAAAGATATCCACTACATTCACCTTCTATCTCGTTCCCTTTCTCATCAACTATAACCGGCTGCAGCACTCTTAACAGTATTAGAGAACAACAAAATATTTCACATCTAAAACCTTTATTTCAAGTTAGATTGTTACATACTTGAACACCAAAGAAAGGAAAGGTAGCAGAACCCGGCTTCTGCGGCCAGGCACCAGGTAAAGGTGTAATCTGCACATGCATTATGTTAGTTAAAACCTAGGAATTAGATTAACAGAACTTCACATCTAGGAATTGAACTCATATTACCACAGAAAACCAGACATGTACCAAAATGGCTACTGGCCATTACCAAATCCACGGATGGAAAGATGGGATATTTACTTACCATGAAGCCACCAGTCTCTGTTTGCCACCAGGTATCTGAAATAGGGCACCGTGAATCCCCGACAACATTGTAAAACCACCTAAAAGTTTTATATAATATATATAAGGAAGTTGTTAAAATGCAAAAAACAAGATGCAAAGAGCTCCTAGATCAAAGAGACAGGAATGAACCTCCATGCACTTGGATTAATAGGCTCTCCTACGCTACCAAGAACACGGAGAGATTTCCGAGAGTAACGAGTGACATACTGCATTAAAGCACCAAAAGGGTAAATAAACATAAATAATCAGATATTAAAATTGGCTATTCATAGGTTGAACAACAACTCAAGGACTGCTGTGCCAACTGGCATGAGTCATAATGTGTCATGTCAGATAGGCACCAGCGCATGTGCACCCAAATACACACTCCATTGACTCATGCTATAGGTGCCAACGTATGTCTCAATCAACATTTTGGACAAGGTTAGCTACCACAAGGGCATGCCAATAAATTTTCGTGATTATCTTATCTGACTAAAAAGACTGTGGATCATCAGTCTTTGGCTTTTATGTCACTAAAAAGGCATACCCAGTTCACGAGGCTCTCGCCGATGTGGGGCCTCGGGAGGGTCAATGTCCGCAGCCTTATCTTTAAACGTATGCAGTCTTTGGCTTCTATATCACTAAGTTAGAAAATGTATACTCAAAAGAATAATTTATTAACTTTGTTTATCATCTAGATAACAGAGTCAAGAGTAAAGTATACCTTGAGGGGGTGGATTAAAGATAGGACTTGTGTGATGCAACTTTCTAAGGTATGCGAGAATATTACAACACATGCAAGGTAGAATGCAATGGTTTAGGACTCAAAACTTTCTTCTGAATTTTATAAGGTGAGATGATTTGACAAGGAAAACTTGTGCGAGAAAGTTCAGATGAGTACCAACAAAATGCTCAACAATCTACTTAGTTTGCAGTTTGTACACCATGTATTTCAGGATTTGAATAAGAGACATGCACCACGCGACGAAAATAGCATCTAACTGAGCAGATCCATCTTATACAATTACTGGTATGCTGAAACCAAGCAGACAATTTTGGAGCAAGCATGATTTGAAACGATGGACTATGAAACAAGCCAAAAAACTATGTTGATGATCAAGGAAATATCCCAAGATCTTTTACCTCATTTCCTTCACGCATCAGTGAACGCACCAAAGTTGGAGCAGTGTAAAAGATTGTAACGTTATATTTATCAACGATATCCCAACAACGTCCACTATCAGGGTAGTTTGGAGCCTGCAGATATTCCCATTGTAGTAACAAGATCAAAAGATAGTGTTGACATAGTTGAGAGAAAAAGATCTGAAGGGTCGATCGTCTATCAGGAGAGAAGAAATATAACTAAGGAACCAGAATATAAAATTTTATGAATCAAAACTCTGAATGTTGTCATAAAAAATACATAATACAATTTCATTAAAACTAAAAAGAAAAAGAAAAGGATGGCATCACAGGCAATACCCCTTCAAATACCACAACAGTAGCTCCATTCAAAAGAGGGCCATATGTAACATAGCTGTGTCCTGTGATCCAGCCACAATCGGCAGTACACCTGAGGTCAGTAGGATAAGAGAGGTGAAGGCAGTCCAGAACAGTTGTGTGGAACTGATCTTAAGAAACATGCTATGGGATAACCACGAAAATACTAGCATACCAATATATATCTGATGGCTTATAGTCAAATGCATATTTGAATGTTGTTGCAGTATATACCATATATCCCCCGGCTGTATGCAGAACACCCTGGAAATTAAGGCATAAGTACCCAGCACTTGGCAACAAAAAAATGCTGAAAAAAATAAAACAAGAAAGCTCCATAACCTTTGGTTTTCCAGTGCTACCACTTGTGTACAAGAGAAATAATGGATCTTCTGCATCAACCCATTCTACAGCACACTTGGTTGGAAATTGTGGGACAACATCCTGATTGTTGCAATATGAAAGGAAAAAGTTGTGTTACATGTACCAATTGCAAATTAAAAGATGTTAACAAAAAATGAAAGTCTTGTGACAACTGAATAACCGAAAAGTTATATCCGTAATATGCCAGTTCTGAGAAAACCAGCAGACTGACCTGCCACCAGACATCTCTTCCATCTGTCCACTTGGTGTCTTCTCTCTTCATTGCCGACTGGTTTTCAAAGGTCAAGCACAGGCCTGTTCAAGCCACAGAAAGTCAGACATGTAAGTCTGTTGTGCTCCATCTATCTCTGTGCATAAGCTAGTTAACATGATCATATATGTATATGTAAGACTCTTCATATTTAGCTTAACCATAATAAAATTAACAATTTGGAAGTGGAGTAAATGACATAAAAGAACAGAAGTCAAATATGAATGTAATTCATCAAAGATGAGACAGGACAACTATATCCGGAGGCACAAATGTTTAGTGGACTACCATGATAGACAAGTATTATTCAATAACATGTTAAAGATGCTCATAACAAGAACCAACATACCTACAGGGACTCCATTTTTGACAGATTCAACGAGGGCGCTGTCAACTATCTCTTTGAGATGGATGGCTTTGGAACCTCTCTTCACAGCATTGCAGGTTATTACAACCTTAGGTTTGCAGTCGATAATTCTTTGTGCAAGAGACTCCGCTGAGAAGCCTGCAAACACAACCTGAACAGACCATCTCACATATTAAAACTAATCTTGCCCCCAAAAATGTTGAGAGGAAGTTCATGAGCTTAGGAAAATACCGAGTGGACTGCACCGATACGAGCACAGGCTAACATTGTGATTGGCAACTCCATCAGCATAGGGAGGTAAATCACCACCGCGTCTCCTTTCTGAACCCCGACATGTTTCAAGTAGTTGGCAAGCTGACACAGACCGCTCTTGATCAATTAAACAAGACAAAGTAATGTCTATTAAATTCAACCTTAGGATGGCTTCTGGCATACCTGGCAAACCTTCTCCAAGAGTTCAGCATAAGTCAACTGCCCATCATCCCCTGGTTCATTGCCTTCCCAATAGATAGCAACTTTTCCACCATTTCCTGCCTCAACATTCTGATCCACAGCATTGTAACAGATGTTCGTCCTGGCTCCTTTAAACCACTGTGATCGCCACAGTACTACAGAAGTCAGCGTCTTCTACATACCATAAATATGAATAAACCCAGATGAAAGATTACACAACCAACCTCAAACTTGACGGTCCCCTTGCTCACATCAATGTTTTCACTGTAGACCTCCGGATACCACTTCTCTCTCCAGTAAAACTGGGAAGCGATCTCCGACCAGAAACCTGCGGGATCCTCCACCGACCTCTTGTACATTTTCCAATACTAGTAGTCCATGAAATAAATGCAATGATGACAATCATACAATTAGGTGAAGGAAACAAACTTTGCTCAAACTGCGAAATCGTTTAATCTCCACCACCAAGAAAGCATATATTCTTCCGGGAGCAACGGAATCTTCATCGGAGGTCGGGTTTTTTTAGCTCAAAACCTAATATTTTGCTCACAAGAGGCCGGATCAAGGGTTTTAGGGAGACGAAACGCACGCACCTGTTCGGGGGAGGAGACAAGGGCCTGGCGGGAGAAGTCGTGGGAGGGGAAGACGCGGTCGTTCTCCTCGGACGCGAGGGGCTCGCCGAGGATGACGGCGTTGAGGTGGGAGATCTGACCGGCGCCGGATGGCAGCTGGGTCATCGACTCCACGTGCCGGAGGTGGTCCGAGGAAGCCAGGCTCCGCTGCGGAGACGCCTCCACCGCCGCCTCGCCCGTCGTCATCTCAGAGCAAAGTCACGCCGCTGCCGCGGAGACCAAGAAAGGAACGCAAGAACAGCAGGAGGAGGAGGGCGTTGACGAAGAAGATGGAATCGAAGAGATCTGACATGAGAAACCGGTTGTTTTCGGCATATATTTATAATAATAATAATAATTATTATTATTATTATTATCAATTACCGCAAACATGACGGGCAGTTCTGTGAACAAAACAGGGAGAGAAATAAAAAAATATTATTATTATTATAAAAAAGAATGGGTTCGTATGTTAGGATTCGACTTCGATGAGAAGTAGATTCGTGTTGAGATATGGTGAGGAGTTGACAGTATTTTGTTGGCAAAATAGGAACTATAAAAAATGATGCACTGCTTAGCATGACGGATTTGTATATCCATCTACATATATCAGCAAGGCTGGAAGGATTTGCATAATAACTGGAGAAGAGCAAATCTTGTTTTGGGCTTTGAACCAAATCTTGGGATTCCAAGGTTGAAATATAGCAAGAACGTTAAATTATATTACCTCGTTCTATGGATGTCAATGACCCACTCCTCGTTATATGCTCCCATAGATTAAAGTATGATTAGTGTGGGACTCGTGCGCGACCCAATTCGAACATCCAATTGGCAATAAGATCAGGGCTGGAACGATCTCGATCTATGTGGATCTCTCGTGTTATTGTAATTTTGCATGAACTGTATACGATTTTTTACTTGTACAAGCGCCAGCATAGAAGTCGCATTTCCATTTCCAGATCGATTTGAATATGTAGCCATGACAATACTATTGAAACACGAATTATTGTCATTCAATAATAATCTTATCTTCCATTCAGACTAGTACATCTGCCTGATATTATTGAAAAAAGTAACAATAGGAAATTATGATTAAAGGTGAGTTATTGCTGCGGAAATATCTGCTTGCCTCTGCCGGAGGTAGGTAGATCAACCACTCGCCGGAAAGAAAGAATGTCCATCTTCCATTCAAACTAAAATTCACGTCTGGTTGTGATGATAGTGACGGATGCGGTGCAACATACTCGCTGAGTTCATCAAACCAAGATTGTGTCAAGTGGTTTTGGCGAGTACCTGTCAGGGGATCAAATCACTATAGGGAAATGTTTAGAGAGGTTGCCTTTAAAGAGACGGGTAGGTGAACTGCGTTCAGCAAAAAATCAAATCGAACGCACAAGAAAGCAACATAATGAAGGCATGCAATGGCCGGGAAATGACAGTCGTTTACGAGTCCTCGAGGAACACACAAATGATGTAGCAATTCAACAAGAGAATCCCGAAAAGGAAATGCAGTGTGATTGCTCAAACCATACATTCTTGTGGCGATGCTTTGTCGATTACTATGACAGGAGTAATATCAGATGAAAAGTCTAAGCATGCACAGTATGGGAGGAACAACCATCACAACACGACAGCTCATAAAGATCATAAGCAGCTCCACAACTAATGCCAACGACCAACCCACCGGTGCCCAAACCCAAGAATGTGTGGCAAGACTTCGCCATCCGATGATGCTGCATCATCAACTTTATAATAGAAATTATAGCAAGTTGTTGGGCATCGGATATTTAGGACTAATTCCGGGAAAATTATCTACCGTGCAGTGGTCACTTCCGGCAGCGTTCCTGATACCGCTATAAACAAACGATGTAATTATGACAAGACAATAGGCTTCTCACACCCGCACTCTAGATGTCAACATTCGAACCTTCGATCTTTGTAATGGTGTAACTTCAGAAAAGCAAAGAGATAGTAGACATCCACAACATCACACATGACAACCACCGCACATACTTCTTAACTTCTCTCAATGTGTGACACAGTAGTTCATATATCATAGCCCACGTATAGGCACCAAGACAACTAAATTTAAGAAAAACAAGCCTAGATTGTTGATTAAGCAGTAGTTTACGTTTTTCTTTCACTAGGTGCTCTAATAAAACTCAGAAATCCAAGCCAATGGACTAGAGCTACTAAACATATGCATCAACAGTTGATCAACTGAATGTTCGAAGCAAACATCAAGATCCATGAACCGAAGAATTCAGTAACTCACAAACAGCATATATAGCTGATGAGACAGACAGACAGACGGTTTTGTTGAGATCATTTTCAGGATCTTGAGCATCTTGCTCAATGGTTCACCAAGTCTTGACAAAATATTAAAAGCTGGTTCGACAGGTGGATTATGCCTTTGAGCAATTCATCAAGTTCAAATGGATCTCATGAGTGAAGTAGGAGACTAGCATTACTCTAAGACATTCCATTGAAAGAAAGTACAAAACATTTGCTTTTCGAGTGATCCATGTGACATGAATAATAGAATCAGCATCCCATCTAGATCACCCGAAATGAGAAACGACTCCATGAATGATCTTAGAGATAGTCTGAAAGCATATCTTCTCTATGAAGCTTGATTTTCATCAGCAGCAGCTTCAAATGTCTCTCCAGGCACCAGCTCAGGGACATCATCATCATCATCCTCCTGTTTCACAGCAGCTCCTGTGCTTGGCACCTGTTGCTGTAGGTGCTCTGCAAGCTTCTTCAGGTTCTCTAAGTTATCGGGCCCTGAAAAAAAAAAAATTATCTTCATAAGTTTATATAAAACAAAATTATCAAATATGAAATCCTCAAAGATTCTAAATTCCGAGTTCAGTCATTGAATTAGTTTATTCATATAAACAATTGCAAAACCAGCAGAAACAACCACATTCAGTGAGCTAGTGGATAAAGAAACCATCAGCGACACTTGGGGAAGCAGTGAAATGTAGTCAAAATGAATCTAAAAAATGAGCAAGGTAAGAAACAAAAGCTAGTTTCCTGCAGTTGCAATTTGGTAAACCCTCAGCGACACACAGGTTGTGGCGGAAGCAGAACATAATGTCCAAACTATAAGAACATTAAGCGACCAAAAAGGCTAATGAGTAGTAGTAATTAGATTACCAAGTTGGTTAATGATCCCAGGTAGCAGGTCTTGAAGTTCTGTCACCAGAAAAACATGTGTTAGTCGACTTAACTAAGGATACAAGAAAAAGATAATAATTACATAAAATTCTAAAACATAATCTCATGTATCATCTTGTAATAATCAAAGCCAGGCTACTCTAAGAAGCATTCATTAAGTCGCATACTCTTTGTCTGAGGAGTTCCGCTAACAACCCATGTATTGGCTGCAATTGAAGCTTGCACTGAGGAAAAAAGGCAACCCATATGTCATTTAGCAAAATAATTTAGTGTTTCGTTTGATGAATATAATATGCTTTACCTTTAGGGTTGGCAAATTGAATAACCAAGTCATCCTTAAAAATGTTGACTTCTTCTATAGCAGGGATAGTATTCACGCCTATTCTTTTCAAAGTGCTTTGAAGTCTCTTGTCATCAGTTGTTGTAGTCTTGTGAACTGCCTTCTTCTTCCTGATCAAAATGGAACCAGCAATATAAGGCACTTGAGTCTAATACACCTCTCTATAATACTAACACATATTGCACATTAACAAGAATTTTAACCTCTATTTATAACCGCAGATAATCAAATAGTCAAGGTACTCGCATTCCAAAATATATATATATAGGACAACAATGAACCTGCGCATACTGCCCTTTCCACCAGTGCGAACGGCACCAGCCATCTTCATAAGCTTCTCTACGTTCATCTGTATGGGAAAGAAACACAGTGTGACTCGGATAATAAGGTTCCTTCACTAAGCTTTCAGTTCCCAGTCAAACAAAACAGAATAACTTCCAAGGGAATCCATGATTGGAACACTTATGAAAGTCACAAGAATATACAATACAATCAGGTAAAACACGAAATCCCAACTATCCACTCTTATTTGGCCAAGATCGAACTGGAATAAAACCAAATAGTGGGTTTCATTTTACACATTGAAGAGTTAATCCTCAAAGAAGACTATATGTTAACAAAAATGCCATTTTCAGCTATTTGATTGATGAATATATTATAATCTTGCACATTTCAAATGGCTGAAACTAGAAACCCATAGTAACAATGAACCGAGTATAAGAATAGCATTTATATCATCCCCATATGCTTCAATTTCACTTAGATCAAGAAATCACACGGACGAGGATCTCATATACGGCAACAAAGTTGAGGCAGTTACATATGTAGCACAAGAACATCAGTTCTTGTAGCCCATCAAAGCACCAAGAACCACAAACTTGGAAGGAATCTCATTTACCGCAACATTCTCACCATAGGTCACTAACCCTCTTCAAAACAATTATTACTAAGTAATATTACTTTGCGAAGACCATATCAAGGAGGCGCAATAAAAGGAACCACACCAATGAAAGAGGGAGCGCGCGCGCATAGTGAGTGAGTGCGAGAGAGAGAGAGAGAAGAAAATTTCCTTTGTAAGCAACAATTCTGCGAAGATGCGAGAAAGAGCACTGCATACTGATTATACTCGTGGAGGTACAAAATGAGAATGTGAACTGACATAATGAATCAAGAAAGTCATATGACCCATCCAATGCACAAGATAGAACAGCAATTGAAGTAGCTTGAAGCATCTCCAGCAGCGCTTAAATGTAGGAGCATCAAAGATGAACACAGAAAGATCATCTTGGATCGCCCGTCCAAAAGAAATAATCGAATGGGCAAGTGAACATAAAAGAAAGGAACCCACCGAACCCAAGCTTCACATTCAAGATCAGATACTCATTCAACACTTATTGAAACGGATAAAAACCCAAAAACCTAATCGGCGAGAACCCAAAACCTTCGGAAGAGAGATCAGATCAGCGATGCGAGCGGCTCTGAGGATCATAAAGAAGAGGAATTATCACCTTCGCAACCGGATAAGGTATTATGCGTGGTACGTAGAGGAGGAGGAGACCGCCGCCGACGCCGCCGATGCCGCAACCTTGGTTCGACGAAATGATGCGGGTAGGGCGGAAGGAATATAAACGCCTCAAGTCACGACCAAATTACTGATGTGCCCTCAAACATCGATCAGAATCACGGAATTGGCGCAATTGCGTTTAGGGCTGTTAACGGGCCCTAAATCGAACCCGAACCCGACCCGAGCTTTTGGGTACGTTCGCTCGGCCCGAACCCAACCCAATATGCAGCGTGTTGTGACTCGAACCGACACTCGTGTTTGCTTTCGAAGATATCAATCAGTTTAATCGATAAACATATTGACTATTGATAGAAGAGATTACAGAATCGAATTGGGTCTTTGTCAAAAGAATATGATTCGAAGAGTTCTAATGAGAGCCGAGGTAGGTATTTGGAGTTGCAGTAAGAAGGAAGCGTGCAGAGGATCGAAATGAGATGTGAAGTGCCAAGTACAAGTGTGAGCCTTAAATATAATACGCTTGGTTTTGATCTTGAAATGACAATGACGTTGCTGTTAACCCCGAAACGTCTACCGGATCACGCGTTCAATTTGTGAACGCAGGCGGCAGGAAGAAGAACCCACCATGCCCAACACTGGAAACACCTTGCACCT
This sequence comes from Musa itinerans, assembly GCA_001649415.1. Lineage (NCBI taxonomy): Eukaryota > Viridiplantae > Streptophyta > Magnoliopsida > Zingiberales > Musaceae > Musa > Musa itinerans. Next base: position 166,070 of record LVTN01000600.1, on the reverse strand, counting down.
TTGGCCCTCAGCGGCGCACCGACGGGACGTCTTCGTCTTTGTCGGGATCAGATTCACAGGAGCCCCAGCAACCACCACAGCCTTACCATCCTGCAGCACTGGTTCAATTCGAGAGCCCATGCATGGATGGGACCGTCTCATCGTATGCTTCCATCCACCCTCTTCCGGTCGTGCCCGCAACTGTGACTTTGGTGGTGGTGGTGGTGGTGGTGGTCCTTGGCATCGTTCTGTTCATTATTGCAGTCTCTCTCTCTCTCTCTCTCTCCTGGCTTCAGTCCAAAAGCCTCTTTCAAGCTAGGACGTCTGTGTTGTCTGCTGGGATGAGCTTGCATTCGTCCAGTATGATTCCAAGGGCCAGCCCAGATCAATGTTGTTTCCCCTTACTGCTCATTCATGAAGTTTACCGCTGAAACGAGCAGTATTCTATTTTCTTCAAGGACACGCCCAGAAAACTAAATAGTTACACTGGTGGCTTTTCGATTGTTGTTGACAAGTACAGGTAGGACTTATAATTTGCAGGATGGGAACAAGAAAGAGGACATGGTAAGGTCCCAACCGGCGATGCATTTATTGTCCGGTCCAATAGTAAATGTCCTTCCTGTGAAAGCACACATCTTCGAGGGGCAACAGCAGGTTGATCGATTTCTCAGAAGCTTGGAAGTAGATGGATTCTGCTGTCTTAGATACAAACGAATGAACCTGATCTCGTCTATCGATTTGGACTTTCAAAAACGATAGCAAAACAAGGATCTTGATCTGATAGATGATTATTGCCGAGGGAGATGGATCTCTCTTTTTTCATATATTGTGCTCTGTAAAGTGGAAATCGAGACAATGAATTGGACCTTCGGCCAATGAACAGATTGATGTGAATGGTATCTTCTGTCAGGCGACAAACTTCTGCAAATTCCACGAACAGTTCCCGTCAGCAATCATTCATATTTTAAGCATCCGGCCATTGCAGACCCTCTTTAATCTGCACAGCCGTGGCTCCAAGAAGACTAAATATACAGTGCGCACCCCGCCTCCATTTAAAATGCATCTTGTCAGGTGTAAACTCTACATACAATATCCCATGACTCTCTTCATTTTTCGCTTATTCTTAGGTCAAGTTTCAGAGTATTCCATGTTCGCATAACCCACTGTGTTTCTTTTGGACTGTTTGCATGCTGCTCGTGGACACACATGCACCACCCTGTTTCAGCTCAGGATCACACGAGTAGCGACACCATATCGAATGAATAGAATATGGCGAGGAGGAGAAGTGTCACGAGAACTGCATCGATCACATGATACCGAAGGGAAGCAGCCCTGAAGGCACCTTTGCTTCACCAGCATGAAGGACGGGACGAGTTCATATTTGTATTCGGAAAATGCTTTGAGATTGGAACAAGAGGAGAGAAGGCCAAAGGTGGTTGATGAGGCCTGTTCACCTCCTTGTCCACATCCATACGGTAACTCACTACTTTCTTTATTCAGCCAGGGGAACGGTGAGAAAAGAGTGTTGGGTAAGAGCACAACAGCTTCTTTAATCTTCCGTCACGAGGACTCCGAGACATCAGCAGAAGCTGTGGGCGATTGCTTAGCCTTCTTCTTTCATCTTATCCGCCGAAGGAGGAGGAAGAGGTGGGGCTTCATTGCCTCCCACCAGAGTGGAAAATGACAGGATGCAACGCAACTGATGCCATAAATGAGATCCTAATTGCTTTGCCCTCTCTCCCACTCCATGACCCGTCCAAGAAAATTTGATGTCATGGGAGTCTCTGCAGACATTTCAATTGCGTAAGGCGATTGACTGTAACATCGCATGAGCCTTTCATACGGACAACCCTCCTTTTCTTTTCGCGAGAGCAATAATTGCAAACACGAAGCAGTACCTCTCGAATTTTATGTGCTGTGTCCTGTGCGTCTGTAACAATCAACCTATGAGTTCAGCTTGTATGAAACTTTCATGTCCAGTACACGGTACTATTAATATCGAGGAGAAGCCATCTGCAGATGAGGTGTGAAGCAGCAGGCCCATGTCGGATGCCCATCATGTCACATGCATGCACCGTCTCTTCCCGCTGTTACTCGCATGACATGCGCCTCCATTCCCTGCCGCGATCATCCATCCACCAAATGGCTCCGTCAAAGGCATGAGCTCATGTTGCATCACCGTGATCCAATCCCTCTCTTGAATATATAGGGAACATTAGTGTCAACATTAGCTGTTGATCGAGTCACAGGAGAACACTGCCACCTTGGTGTCCCCCCATGTCATTGTTCTCTCCTACATAATGCCTATATAATACCGGAGCAGTTGCTATGCCCACCCATCCATCACTTTGTCCATGACACACAAACAGTGACAGGACCCACAGGATCTTTCCTCTTCCCTCCTATGATGTCCTGCTATCTTGGTAAAAGAGGATTGCCTAAGTGACGATAGTGACCATGGAATGCATACAGTAATCCAGGCTAGCTTGAGGGTACAAAAGTCTTTATGTACAAGTATAATTAATTAATGAGCATTATCACCAGGTCAATAAGCCCAGAGGAATATTCATCCCGTTTTAATGACTTGGTTAAAGTTAGAGAATCATAAATCAACAGCACCAAGTGAGTGCTTTAAAAGAAGTGAAATATTTTGATAGCAAATTAATCCGCCTATTGACGGTGAGGAAGCGATCCACTAAGAAACAACATCCGTTAAGGAAGAAAGAAGCGGAACCGAAAAGAACGTATCGGTTGCTGTGATATGTTTACGATATAAATACTCGGATGAAGCAGTTCTTGGCGGAGTGGCACACGGGACACGCGTCGACCGTCGACTCGCAGACCTTGCATAAGCAAAGGTGCCTACAGGGGAGAAGCAGAACGCAAGCCTTCCCATGCCCGCACGCCTGGCAGGTCCCGTTCCGACGCCGGCGAGCATCCACCTCCAGAGGCGCCGGAGCATCCGCGAAAGAGCCTGAGTGGGCATCATCGTCGGTGTCACCGTAGCCCTCCCGGGGGAAGGGGGCAGCGGCGGCTTCCTGGAGGACCTGCTCGAGGCTGGCCTGCAGGTTGGCAGCGACCGTCTCGTGGTTCTTGGCCACGCTGCTCCACATCTGGATCTCTGCGCTCACCTGCCGTATCCTCTCCTCCAGCTCCGAGTTCCTCCGCCGCGCTTTCTCCAGTTCGACGTCCTTCTCCCTCAGCCGCTTGGCAGCATGTTGCTCCCTCCCCTGCAGCAGCGTCCAACAACGACTCCTCCACGCCTCGTTCAATCCACCCCGCAGTCGCTCGCTCTCCAGATAGTTGGAAGAAAAAGATTTAGACTTCAAGGAAGGAAAGGAAGAAAGAACCGATCGAGCCTATGCAGGAAGGGAGAGGGAGAAGGTGGAGATGGAGATGGCACCTGAAGACGAACGAGGGCGTCGATCTCGATCTTCTGGGTTAAGAGATGGGATACAAGGTCTTGAGTGAGAAGGGAAGCGGGACGGCCACTGGTGGAGGTACCGCCCGACTCGACCAAGCGGCTCTGCTGACAGCCAGAGGGGGTGACGTTGGCGGCGATCGAGCTCAACGGAACCAGCCTGTTCATGAGGTTGGGGTAGCGGAGCCGCGGCTCGAGGTTAAGCTTGTAATCCTGGGAGGGTTGCTGCAGCGCCACGAGCAACTCGGCCTCCCGCGGCCGCTTCCTCGGCCCGGAAGCATTGCAAGATAGCTCGCTATTGGGGTCGCTGAACACCGCGCCATCGTTGACGCCGCCAGGACGGCCGGTGTATACCCCAAACATCTTGCGCTGGTCCTGCACCGGATGGAGTTCTTCCATAACATCGTTCCCGGCCCTGCGATCAAATATATACATACGATGGATCGGTAACAAGACTTCCTAAACCGTGATGAGGTGCACAACACATGCAGGGTAAGGAATCCCATGCACATGAAGAGAATAAAGGAAGCGCTCTGGAGCGAGGAAGGCTGGCTTACCAGCTGCGGAAGTCCGGCGAGAAAGTACTGTTGGAGAGATGCTGCGCTTGCACGGCCATATTCCTCGTGTCCGCAATGACGGTCTGCTCGCGGAACGAAATGGTGGGAGGAAGGCGTGGGGTGGTGTATTTATACACACATGAGAACCAGTAAAGACCAGCATGATGTAAGTAGGTCTGCATAAGGTCTGGTTTGGATATTATGATTTGGTGTGATTTCTTATATGGTCTACATATACCTTATTATATATGTTGCATAACATATATCATTTGTATAATACAAACTAAATCAAACCATATACCTTTTAATGAGGACTGCTGACGTCAATAAACATATAAATAGCGTCATATGTCATCATCATCTATGCAAATTTGCAGCTGAGGCTGGTACACGTTCGTGTAACGCAACACAGCCACGCGCACGTCCCGTCGCCGGCGGGAGCGCGTCCGTGTCTCGGCAATCACGGAAGTGTGGTTACGGTGGTGGTTCTGGCTCACCGATCTCCAAGATATCTCGGCCCCCGTGGGTGGTGGTCTCAGGGTGGGGCGGGCTGCTGCCCATCACCAGTCCTTTCAGTGTATCTCCTGATCCCTTCATTTCTTTTCCTTCACCACCTCCTGATCACTAGAATATAGCAGGCAGGAACGAAAGAGAGAAAGATGGTCATCTGCGATCACAGGATACAGTCATCAGCACTGATAGTGTCGGATCTGGTGTCAAATCTCTATGTATAAGTACGCAAACTGCAGCTAACAACAGTGTCCCCCACTCTCTCTATCCCTCTTCTGCCTGTGCTTTCGTCTCATCTACTGTTCATCCTATACCGTGAATAGTATGCCATCGAGATCCTTTCGTCCGCAACGTACATGAAAGTTTCAGCTTGGGAAACCTGCTTGCTTTGGAACGGGTGAAGTTCTACTGCTCTGCTGCAGCTTTTCTTTTCCCTCCATATCAGCAGTAGAAGTCTCATCTCAACATTACTTTGGAAGATCACAAAGTTTGAGGACGACCCGTTCTCACATCTCGTCTGAAGTCATCCAAACTTTGTTTGAGGATTCGATCGAATGGGGGTAGCCGTGACTTAGCAGCGCAAGGGCTTTTGTCACCATCACTCCTGTTGCATTCCTTGAGAAATCTATCTTTTCTTCTGCCTGTCTACTTTTTCTTACGTATTCTTTCGTGGTTGCTTCATCATCGCATGTGAGAGATGGACAACGACTCTGATGCAGGTGACTATGTCGATGGGAACAAACGAGCCAAAGATTACATTAATCTCTCTCTTGACCTCAATGTCTCTCTTTTGTCTTTGTTTATCTGATCTAGACAGTGCCACCCATCACCAGTCCTTTCAGTGTATCTCCTGATCCCTTCATTTCTTTTCCTTCACCACCTCCTGATCACTAGAATATAGCAGGCAGGAACGAAAGAGAGAAAGATGGTCATCTGCGATCACAGGATACAGTCATCAGCACTGATAGTGTCGGATCTGGTGTCAAATCTCTATGTATAAGTACGCAAACTGCAGCTAACAACAGTGTCCCCCACTCTCTCTATCCCTCTTCTGCCTGTGCTTTCGTCTCATCTACTGTTCATCCTATACCGTGAATAGTATGCCATCGAGATCCTTTCGTCCGCAACGTACATGAAAGTTTCAGCTTGGGAAACCTGCTTGCTTTGGAACGGGTGAAGTTCTACTGCTCTGCTGCAGCTTTTCTTTTCCCTCCATATCAGCAGTAGAAGTCTTGTTCACGTCATATATCTCAACATTACTTTGGAAGATCACAAAGTTTGAGGACGACCCGTTCTCACATCTCGTCTGAAGTCATCCAAACTTTGTTTGAGGATTCGATCGAATGGGGGTAGCCGTGACTTAGCAGCGCAAGGGCTTTTGTCACCATCACTCCTGTTGCATTCCGAGAGAAATCTGTCTCTTCTTCTGCCTGTCTACTTTTTCCTACGTATTCTTTCGTGGTTGCTTCATCATCGCATGTGAGAGATGGACAACGACTCTGATGCAGGTGACTATGTCGATGGGAACAAACGAGCCAAAGATTACATTAATCTCTCTCTTGACCTCAATGTCTCTCTTTTGTCTTTGTTTATCTGATCTAGACAGTGCCAGCTCTAAAAGCTTGCCTCTTCCGAGCTATGGTTAGCCTAACAATAGCCTTTTTGCTCCGAACGTAGCTACAGAGAAGAAATATAAGATATAGGATGACATTAATTGACTTTTGGAGGTCTGGAGAGCAAGCAAGCTACTTCTCTCTCAATCCCATGGGCCACGTAACCTCATCGAGTGCATCACATCTCTGATGAAGAGGTTTTAGTAAGATGTAGGTGCGTGTCTTTGACATGAAGGGGGTTTTGGAATACCTTATTCTGTGGCCCAATGCCTTCAAGGCATGGTCAATTGAGGATGGCTACATAGATTAGGATTGAATTCATATTATGGTGGATCTTGCAACAGCTTCCTAGGGACAGTGACCATGCACCTTTAAGTTTCTTCCCAGCCCTACAAGGTTGAAAGTTCCTTTGTTTTATGGATTGTTGGTGCTTGTGTGTTGAACTACACAACTCAACTTTTGCTACTGGTGCTGTAGATCCTTTGCTCTCTCTCATATGGTAGTCACAGTTATTGACTGTAATATTCTAAGGATGTATGAGAGTTTGCGTTGGTCATATTGTTGATTGGATGACTGTAATATTCTAAGGATGTATGAGAGTTTAAGCATGTTTGCGTTGGTCATATTGTTGATTGGAATAAGATGTTTGATAAGGTGGACGTGAGATCAATTGATGATATTTTAACTTAACAAATGGTGAATGTACTAAACAAAGAGCTTTCATTGGGGTCACAAGCTTTTAACAACAGGTAGCAGACTCCATGTGAAAACATCTGAGAATCAAACAAGATTAGAAAAAGACATGAATGATAGATAAAAACCATAGGGGCCACATGAACTGAAGAATCAGGGTGAGGAGCGAACTGCATCAGATGTAAATATCTCTCTCTCCCTCTCCCCCTCCCCAGGTTGATGTAAATTGAGTTATTTGTTCTTGAGTAAACAGCAGTATCAGTACTCATAGCTGCAACTTCACTGCATCAGATGTAAATATCTCTCTCTCCCTCTCCCCCTCCCCAGGTTGATGTAAATTGAGTTATTAGTTCTTGAGTAAACAGCAGTATCAGTACTCATAGCTGCACAATTCTTTATCAATGTACTCGATTTTTGTAGTTAGATATTGAAGCTTAATCCAAAGCTATCAGCAAGCAGATGGTGGATTACTTTCTTAAAGCAGGCAGTATAGCTATTTCTATATATATCCTTGGGTTGCAAGTGATTGACTTCTGGACTTTGACATCCCTCAAGGGTCATTTTGGATCTAAGCAAACTCAACAAGGATTACTAGATTTGTGATACCTAATAGAAAAGCAAGTAAAGCACAGCTTTGTTAAGAGTTGACATCTGCTGTTAGTGGCAGGGAAGGAGTTAGCTTTGGTGGTCAAGTTAAATGTTTGTAATTATTTTTCCCTAAAAGAACTTGAAGATTTCTATTGAAACCTCTCTGCATGCTTTGGTTCTTCCTTACAGGATATTTTGTTTCAGTTTCAAGTTTTCTGGTAAAACATGACGGAGAGAAGTCTTCCTCACATCCATTCAAAAGACTATAAAAGAAAAACAAGATTCTGTTTTTATGTGTTTGGAGCCATGCAAAAGACTACTGTGGCCAATATAATGTATACATCATCATCTGCTCTCCAACCAACCCCCCTCATCATGAATCATGCCAACACCACCCAGTAGCTTTCTCCAACAAAGCTCTCTCATCAAATACTTGTGAGAACGAAGTATGACCTTCAAAACATGAGTGACATGTTTGAGAGGAAAAGGAGAAGGATCCTGAGAAATAAAGAAGATAAAAGAACAAGGACATCAAGACAATGAAAGGTTTGAATTATATGTGACAGGAAGGTAAAAGAAGACAAACAAATATTAGTGATGGTAGATTTCTCTGTTCCTCTTATCCCTTGTTCTGGTTGGATGGTCAGAACAAACTATTCAAGAAGTGTGTGTTCTGAATGTAGACTTTGATTCATCAAACTCA